>JAOXNG010000012.1:142667115-142681076 GCA_028566535.1 Scolopax minor
CACTTATGGCGTCACAAAGACAATGCGCAGCGAAGACACTTGGCCATTATGATGTCGCTAAGACACTGGGTAATATTAAGGACAGTGCAAGTCCCGAAACACCTTTAAAGAATAACTCATCAGTACAAAGTAAGAGGATGAAAATGAAGCAGCTCTACTCAAACTGGAGGTGATTATTTTCTGAGAGCTGACTCCTTATTTCCTACTTTCTTCATCTGTAGATGTATCAAGGTAGATAATGAAATCTTTCAGAAAAGGCTACTCCTATTGCATAATTTAAATATAATTGCTGTCAAGGAATGCATCCAGATTACTCACAGAATCGTTTAACGCAGTTAGTTTCCACCTTTTTGTTTGAAAGTTAATTTTTTGCACATTTTGTGCAATAACTTTCTTCTATTAACTCAAACATCTGGTATCCTTCTAGTTCAATGGCATTTATCATCTAAGAGATTTACATTTTAAAATTGCTTACATTTATCTGTGGTGACCTTCCCCTCTTTTGCAATATATTTATAGGATAATAAATTTCTTACTCCATAATTTTATAGAACTTTAATCTTAGAGTGCTTGACAAGCATCAAGAAACTCTACCATCATTTATTTCATACAAAAGAAAAAAATCATCCAAAGTATGAAAAGACAATATGTTGTTCTCCACCACAAAAATTGAAGACAAAACTGGAAATTGCCAGGACCCTGACCCTAAGAGCACACTCCTGGATAATACTATTATAGTATTAATTAGTATCATCTAGATACTATCTAATACTATTAGATAAGAGATAAAAAGGGAAAATGGACAAGCATTATCAGCACCCATGTAAAATGCCTCATTTTGAAAGAAATTATTTTGAGACTTTACAAGATTTTAGACACTAATGCCCAGCTTGATGGTTCATCAAAATAAAACCTCCAGAGTTAAAAGTTAAGAATAAATAATCTGTTTGTGTTTGTATGACTAGGTGAGATTTAGTAATTGAAACTGTGTTTTGTTTTGGGAGTTGTGTCTGTTTTTCTTGTTTCATAGATTGACAGCTCCTAAGGAAAAAATCTTAGAAAATTTTCTTTGCCACAGAGTTGCAGGAGTGGCCTCTGTGAGAAGAGATCAGGGATCAGGGATAACCCTGTGCCAGACACAGTTAGTTCGAGTCAACTCCACGATGAACCTACCACAGGATATACATCTGAATCCATCAGTGTCACCTCTGTGAAAATGTAATTAAGAAAGGGGAAAATGCTGCACAGCTACTGAGGAGTGAGTGCACTCACTTTTCTCACTTCTAGACTTCAGGTATCAGAAAGGTCACCATGACATTTCAAAGGTAATAGGGTATGGTTTTGTAATTATATCAGCCAGTTCCCTTATCACCTGTGGGTGCAAACCATCAGGCCCCAGGAGTTTATGTGTGTCCAGTTTGCTTAAACGGTCCCTAACCTGGTCATTCTCCACTGATTCGCGCTGATCTTAGGGCTCTGGGATTCCTAAAAGTTGATCTTGATGGCAAAAAATGAGGCAAAGAAAACATTTAGTACCTCATCCCTTTTCCATGTTATTTGTCACCAGGTCCTCTGCCTCATTCAGCTGCGGGCTGATGTTTTCCCTAGTCTTAATTTTGCTGATTATATACTTGGAGAAAGCTACTTACTGCCCTTAATTTTTCTGGCCATATTCAACTCCAGGTGGGCTTTGGCCTTCCTAACACTGGCCCTGAAATGTTCGACAGCAAGTCTACCATTTTTCCATTCTTCTTCTTCTTCTTTTTTTTTTTTTGTGTGTGTTTGTCTGTGTGATATAAATCTACATTAGGAATAAAATAAGTGAAAATAACTAATGATTTAATATGATATATCCCTCTTATTTAGAAAGACACAGAATGATTTGTTAATGACATAAGCATATGCTTCAGAGACATCATTGCATGGGCCTGACTGCTAGACACCTGCTGTTTCCAGTAAATCAGACTGTGAAATAGTGATCCATGTCACAGCATTTTAACCTCTCCATGATTTGGAAGCTTGCAACAAATTAAACATTTGTAGTTTAATTTGTACAACAGAAGTTATCACAGTCCCTGTTAACAGAGGCCATAGTGAAGATTTAAAGAGCAATAAATGTCTAAAAAGCAATACAACAAGAAATTATAAACTAAGAAGAATGTATAAGATTCTTAGTATGTAATAAGAATGTATAAGACAGATGTGTAATAAGTATGTAATAGAATGTATAAGATTCTTCTGACAACTATAAATTCTCATATATTTTCAATTGTGGATAAATGATAATATTTAAAATAACAGAAGCTGATTGGTAATTGAGAGTATATCAGATTGATTTTCCTAGATCAATCTGTGTTATTTTTAAAACACCCTGGATTCAAGTTTTTAATTTATAGCCATTAAAAATATAAACATTTTAAATGAATATTCATGTCTTAAAGTGTAAGTGTAACTTTTTCATTGTGATATAAACAAATACAATTTATTCTTAATTCTCAACGTTTTGCCTCTCCATCTTGTCAAAAAACTATAAGCAAAGTAGGCCTGCTAAAGAATTCTGGCATCTATATAGAAAAAGAAAAAAAATTATTAAAATATTTATTTATAATAAAATTAATTTAAGAATTTAATATATTGCCTAATTAATATAAAAGCTTTTATAGAGAGCAAAAACAAATTAGAAGATTTACAAGTATTCTGTGTTGTTAGAATGAAATATCTGATACCTTGGCATCAGGGTAAAAGACTTTCCAGACTTAGGCAGATTGTAAGTAAACATTCCTTAGAATAATAATTTTTATTTACTTTATCAAATAAAATTTCAGTTCCATTTCACCAAAATAATTTTACCTTTGTGCATGACATTTGACTGGAAAGTAATATAATGAAAATTATGCAGTAAAAAGCCAATTATATTACCTTTAAGATATCTTGTATAGGACTTCAGTATCTATTAACTTCTTATATGTTAGTGATATTTTAGTGATATTAGTGGTAATGATGACAATATTATCTGAGCACTCTGAGAGATTTTGCTGTTCTGATATATCTGAGTTGGTAAGTTGGCAAATATTCAAATCACTAATTCACTTCTTATAAATTAACACTGAGCTTTAAAATATTCCACTTACAAGAATGTAATTACTAGGAAGATAACCAGAGCAGACTACACATAGAGCATAGGTAATGAAAGAAAGCTTAGGCTCCACAGCTGTGTCAGCGTACTTTAGTCCTAACCTTTAATACCCATCCTAGCATGACACAAAGAACTACTGATAGGTTTGCTGAGCAACCCCACAAACTAATGATATAAGATTGTTTCAATTCTTTTTTCTTTTTTCTTTTTTTTAGCAATATATACTGGGAAAATACCTCACTAGGAAACATGAAAAGATTTGTGAAACTGCTAATGCAGTATTAAAGGCTGCATAAATATCAAACATAATTTTCATTTGCAAATGATCTTCAATTTGCAATGTTTTTCAGCTACCTAGGAATTCAACACTTTTCCGCATCCTATTAAGCCTATCTGCAACTTATGAAGATTGTGTGCCCGCATAAATGCAGGGCAAAGTCTATAATGAGAATTTGCATTTGCGCACACAGAACATGCACATACACACACAAAATTATGTGAATAGTGCACACAAGGACACACTGTTCACTAATGTTTGTTATGTCTATTTTCTTTTTGTGTTTTCCTGGTGTACATACTGGCTATTATTGCTTTGTCTGTGTATTTATTCATACTTTATATTTACACCTTATTCTTCATTTAGTCTACAGCATTTCGTATGTGCCTGAAGTAAATTTCTCATTGATGATATATGCATATTCATTTTAATTTATCAGCATAATTTTAAAGTATAATTCTATCCTCTAAAGAGCCCGAAACATGCGACAGTTCACCATCATTAATTATATTCATGCATAATTCTTATCCATTATCCAAGCTATAGCAAATATATTACCAGGCCTAGAATTAAGGCATCTAAGATGCAACATGAAATGACTTATGGAGACTAAACAGTACAGATTGATGTAATGTGAATAAATACATATACCTGATATTTGATACAGTACCTCTACCTCCTATTTTTGTCTATTTGATGCAATATAATAAAAAATACCAAATTTTAAGCTGGCTGCCATAATATTCTCCCAACTGAAAGATACCAGTGGCATCTTACTCATACATTATTTGTTTTAGGGTTAGTCGCAGACTTCGTTTGAGAATGTTTTTTCCTACATCTTTTTTAACAGAAAATTCAAAATATTCTTTTGAACGAACCAGTTGCTTTTTATCAACTGGTTTTCAGTCTGAATACCATGACAGATACTCCTGTCATGAATTATGAGCCGCTAAAATTTAAATCTCTGTCCCATATTTCAGGATATAGCTAAAGCAAAGTCAGAGACAAGAAACATAAGATATGTTGCAAAATACTAATGGACTCCACTGTATAAACTGAACTAGGTAAATTGCAACCACCAGGTTAATTTTTACCTTTTCTTTGCATCAGTAACAAGATTTGCAAAAGGTAAAATGAGTAGTCATGCCAAATAGATCAGGCTTTAATTGGAGTTGCATTAGTTTTTAAAGAACTGAAATCACAAGTTTGGGGATTTAAGCTTTATTTCTGTGTATTGAATCTTTCAAGAGCAGAATAGTAAAATTTGCTCCTCTACTTCACAGTTCTGGGGACTCTATGTCCAGTCACCAAAAGCAAATAGAATGGCAACATTCCAATGTATGGCTATAAATGCCTAACATATAGACTACAGTAATAAAAATAATTTCCAGAACATTTACCAAAACTATAGTTTGCTGTTTAGCAAAAATTTTGAAATAAACATAACTTTCAGCTACTTAGTTTAAATGCATTAGGAGGATTGTGGGAGGTGTTGGTAGACGATGCATTTTTAATTCAAAACTGAATAAAAAATAAGACTCTAAGGACTGGTAGTTTTTGCTGCTGTCATAATCATCTCTCATTTCTCTCCCACAGGAGCTGAACTCTGCTTTTAATTGCACTCAACACTGTAGCACTTCCTTAATTCCATTTTTTTCAGGAAATTCCTCTTTATTATAATAAACTCTCTAGAAAAAAAAAAAACCAAACAAACAAAAAAAAAAAAACCAACCAACTGAAACAGAGAAACACACATACCCAAAAAAAGCAAAACACAAACAGAAAAGATGTCTGCATTTTGGGATTGAATCTCAAGTTCTCTAAGTTATACAGAATTGGAAAGTTTTGTTAAAATGATGGAAGCTTTAGTTCAAGGTTGGTTGTGGTTTTTTTTGTTTTTAAAGAAATGGTGTCAGCTTCTAAACAGAAATTAAGCCTCATTGCAACAGTCCTTCACCTTTAACTTCACTTGGGACATGAAGATCAGTATGTTCTTGCTCAGCAAACAGAGATGATGGGAAAAGCTTATCCACTGACATAAAAATTAATGGGGAAAACAAGTTGTGCAGCGGTGCAATATATCCATGTGAAAGGTGTCAGAACCTGCGTTATATGATTCAAGGATGAGAGAATATGTACTGTGTGGTAGGTAGTTTTTCTGCTGACTCAAGTATAGCAATCCAATGCTGCAGGTTTGGGTACAGAAAAGGCTGATCAAGGGATGTGAAGGCTCCAGCAACTTACTTAGTGGATCTTACACAGAAAGTTCCAAAAAGTCTACTCAGTCCAGAAAGAACACCAGGACTTTCCTTAATCAAGTTATATAAATAACTTCATTAATAAGCCTTTTAGTAGAGGGAAGAAAATTCTAATAAAAAATACTAAATGACTGGAAAATGAAATCAGAGAAAAATTATGTTAAAAATACTGCTCACATCTTAACATTGATTATGATTAAACATTAGATAATGCCAGATGAAATATTAGCTTCCATATTTACTGAAGTCTTGAATAATGACTTGGCAGCTTTAGGTTTTCTTATCACAAGCCTTAAATGAAGGCACAATATTTTTATAGCATAAACCAAAAAGTTCTAAACTTCATCCCCAAAAATGTTTTACAGACACAAACCTACTATGCCTGATACATCTTGGTTATGATTATTTATTTTGTTTATATAAATTATGCAAAAATTCCTTACTGACTGACTGGAATTATAATACCCTGTAAAATACCCATCATATCCTTGATGGTATCTAAGAATGTATGACCTGATGTGCTAGAACAGAAATACACTGAAACTAATATTTTATTTCTGACAATGAGCAGTAACAGATAATTCACCAGGAGTGCCAGAAACTGATTATTCAGAATGAGATTTATCCCTTCATATATTCTCACAATTTCCAGCAATTTTATAGACTGTGGTCTTGAGTGGAGTTCTGCAAGCAGGCCTTTATGTTTAATAACCTTTGATAAATTTTCTTTTTATGAATTTCTGATCCATTTTTCAATCTATTTATAATTTTTCTATCTATAACATCACATGACAATGACTTCCACAACTTATTTATGTATGCTGCAGAAAATTTCCCCTTTTAGTTGTAAATATTCTACCTGATAAATCATTGAACATCTATATTTATTTTAGTGTAAGAAATAATGAATGAATATTCCTTATTTATATATCCTTATTATATATCCTGATATATAATATTGTCATGGTTTCAGTTGGGATAGAATCAACTTTCTTATTAGCAGCTGGTATAGTGCTAGGTTTTGGTTGAGGCTAAGCAGACAAGGTCTTTTCTGCTCCTCATACAGCCTCATCAGCAAGTAGGCTGGGGATGCACAAGAGGTTGGGAGGTGACACAACTGGGATAGCTAACCCCAACTGACCAAAGGGCTATACAATGCAACATCATGCTTAGTATATAAAGCTGGAGGAAAAAGAAGGAAACGGGTGATCATTCAGAGTTATGGTATTTGTCTTTCCAAGTAACTGTTATGTGTGATGGAGCCCTGCTTTCCTGGAGATGGAAAGGCAGGACTCAACACCTGCCTGTCATTGAGAAGTAGTAAATAAATTCCTTGTTTTGCTTTGCTTGTGTGTCCAGCCTTTGCTTTAGTTATTAAACTGTCCTTATCCCAGCCCATGAGTTTTCTCACTTTTATTCTTCTCATTCTCTTCCACATCCCAGCTGGGGAGCAAGTGAGCAGTTGTGTGGTCCTAGTTGCTGGCTGGAGTTAAATCACAACAAATATTCATAATTTTATAAATTCTTCATATCCTTTCTCATTTATTTTCAAGATTTAAAAGCTTTAGCTTATTTTATTTCTCTCCTTGTAGATACTGTTTCCATCCTTTTTCTCTTTTCTGCATCATTTCTCATGTTATTATACCTATGTTGACAGAGGGTATTAGAATATAAACGTGGTTCAGGAATTAAGTCACATGGAAACTGCACTTAACTTTCAAATGTTTAAATTATTAAAATAGATGATTTAACCCTCAGGGTTTCAAAAGAATGAAAATTTATTGTATTTCATTCGGAAACATGTAAAAATGTTAAACTTAAAAAGAGTTTGAAAGTTTATGGGATAAAAATATTTATTGAAATTGACATAATTATCTGAGTAGGGCTTTTTTTAACTTCAAGGTGGGATGGGTTAAAAAGGACTCATTTTCAAAGCTCTGGATTGCTGCATTTTGGTGTTTTCTTTCACTTGTGTGACCTACTGTATAAGAAATAAGAAGAAATAAGCATACAGTAAACATACAAGAATAGCTTATTTTCTTTTTTTACTGGCTGTTATGTCCAGAAAGCTGTGGGTTCTGACTGGTCATCTGCATATTGGATGGCATGTAATTATTATAAGTTGCTCTGACACTGGTTTAACATTGTGTCAATCCTTAATATAAAGAAATTTCTTTAGCAGTTTCATAGGATGCTTAATGGTTTGTTTCAGTTACTGGCTCGTTTTACAAGTGAATTTGCACCCTAAATCACCTAAAGTGATTTTCACTGGCAAAACAGATGGACAAGCAATATCTGAAGTTCTGAATAGTTTGTAGTTCCAATATAAGCAATGTTTTATCTTGTCACAAGTTATTAATGAACTCAAAGGGTTTACATTCATGTAAATGATGGAATTACAAATTTATACAGTTTATCCAATGTACAGAACCTACTAATGGTTTTCTGCCAGGATCTAGAAACAAGAGTGATTTGGGATGATCTCTGCAGGAATTACTGTTCACCCACAGCCCATAATTTATTTTGCTGAATAAAGTAAACATAGATCATGGCAGACACTCAGAACACATGTCAAGGAAGTGTGAAGTTTTAATTACTCTGCAATGACAAATTAAACAATTACATGTTTTGGGATGTTTCTTGGTTTGTGGGTTGGTTGTTTAGCTTTCATTGGTTGGCTTTCTTTTTCCCCTGCCTTGTTTTGAGATTTATGTTATCCTCTGCTTTATGTGTAATATACTTTTCCAGACAGTACAACTCATGCAGCATAAAATATGGCTGATACAGTTTTACTTGCAAGATTTGCCACTTCAGTCACTGATGTTTCAGGCAAGACAAGAGCAATCAGTCTCCCTCACTACTCCAGCAATTGCCATCCTGAGACAATAGTAAATGACCACATCAAAACAAGTGCACTCTTCTGCTGGAGTAAGCACGGTGAAAGTGTTCCCTGTAATTTATCAAGCCACCTTTGTATCTGTATTTTTCCCAGAAACTGCTGAGTGAGACACTCCAGACTTTTTTGCATATGTTTGTTTTTATTACTGATCATGCTTTTTAAGTATTCTTTCATAAAATGGCCTAGTTCAGGGCTATTATTTACCTGGCTTCTTAAAAGCAGAGTTACAAATAAGGAAAAACGGGAGCACTCTGAGCTCATCTAGAGTGAATGAGCAACATTCAGGTTGGGTTGCACTTCGACAAAATTTCCACTGGGCCCTTCTCCATTATTCTAAGATAATGTTTTGTGTTTTTTTTTTCCTGTTCTTACTGCTCAAAGTGTGTGAGGTAATGTGCTGTTGTTGTAAACCTCGAGGGTGAAGTTATTACAACATGATATAAAGGCAACAAGCTTATGAATATGTGTGATGCCATCAAAATGCATGGTGCTGTTCTGGAATAGTGATCAATGGCTACCTTATGAATAATGAAGATGAGCCCAACATATTTAGGCATGCTGTCAACTGAGGTGGAGCTTAGGGCATAGTGATCCCACAACCAAATCTCATTTGGTCTCAGGGAGAGGGGACTCTTGAGCAAAACAGATCCTCACACAACATTGATGATTGGGTATCCAGGACTTCAGAAGAAAGTGAGGAGCTAAGTTATTTCAAAGTGAAGAGAAAGCCATAGGCTGATATGTTTCATTACTTTAAATAATTGATTAAAATGCTAAAAGAGAAGAGAATATATATGGATGAATCCAAGAAAAGCATGATACAGCTTCTATAGAGGAAAGGTTTGATTGACATACTAAGGAATACATGATTGAGTGGATAACAAGGAACTCATTGATACAGCCTGCTTGGATGTTTGGATTTTAAAAAATCTCATTTGGTACTATCCAGAGTCTTCAAGAATAACCCCATAAGAATGACTAATTAACAAAAGAAAGATCTATTAAAAGGTATTTAACACATTATTTTACGGCAAATGTTCATTCAAGAAGTTCTTAAATCTCTAACTACTGAACTGGAAGTGTACACAAGGGGGAAGAGCACACCATATCATTATCTTGTCTTTTACTCTTTTCCTAAGCAACTGCTATTGCCACTATTAGACACTGAATTCCAAACATAAACATTTACTGATCCAAAATGGCTGTTCTTAATGATGTTCAGATGCTACTGCAATACCATGCTACATCATCACCAAAACTTCATAAAGCTGATTTTTTTCTCTGTTAAATTTATTTAACTTAGAGGTAAATTACCTTCAGTTTATTTAACATAAAGTTTATTCTCCATAAATATTTATTTAAGCATATTTTTTCTCTATTAAACACTATGTATTATTTGCTTAACTGCTTTCTAAACATACTACCAATATTTTAAAACTTGATTAACAGAGTTTGTAAGCTTGGATTCAGGAAACAAAAGCCAGAAACTGCAATATTACAACCCTTGAAGTTAAAGTAGGATTATCTTCTTACAAAATGTAAAAGAGAGTCTACTGTGAAGTTCAGGAACGCTGTGTTTAAAGCTACTGGTCAATAAGTACACTGTTATTATGTACTTAGGACTAGATGTTTTCTCACACTTTATTTTATTCCAGTCTTCATAGTTTTGTTGTTTTGTTTTGTTTTGTTTTGTTTTTTTAATTGAGAAATGGCTTTACAAAACTCTTACAGGAATATTATGATATAAGTTTGTGGTGAATAAAGTGTACTCATTAAATTGTCCTTATCTGTGCTATAGAGAAGAGTAAACAAATTAAATTCACAACATTAAAAAAATTCATGTAAACACGTATCCACTGAAAAATTCATCAGGAATGTACCCATGTCAAGGACAGATCCAAACTGATAAGAAACAAATTACTAGCTACTTGGAATAAATTCTGATTTGGCAACCAAAACAATGACCTCCACTTTTCTGTTCCTCTTCTTTCTCATTCGTACAGTCTGCAAGGGAGTCTTAAGGTAACAGGCTATCTTGAGGAAGTTTCTTATAAGGGTCAAAAGATTTTTAAGTATTTCAGATAAAAACTTGAATACAATACTTGAATTAAGTATGGAAAATTCTAGGCCTCCTTTACAATTTAGGAAAATTAAATGGGAAACATTTTTAAATATCCAAGAATATATTATGAGTATGAGAGAAGTGAGGTAAGTTGTTTTGTTTTAAAAGGAGTAATTATATCTTACTTCAAACTTACCTTTGATAATAAAGTACTTATGTGTCTTACTGTTTTGTATGAATACACCAGTGGTAGGTGAAATGTTAAACTTCACACAAAGATTTCCTTATAAGTACACTCTTAGGAGAACAGCTGAAAATTCCATTGGGTCATTTTTTTGTCAGTGAAGTACATTTTCCCTACAATATTTGAGAGGCTGTTACACTCTCAAAAACCTTCACATTAGTGTACATCTTTAATTATTGATAAATAATTTAAAAATTGCATAATATGTTCTTTGAGAACAAATTGTGATTCTTATTCAGACTACTACAGTAGTTCCCTAAATGGGAGCTTTACACACATACTTTATGACAACCATTATTTTCAATCACCTTTCAGTCTGTCCACCAAAAATGTATTGATTAATTCAAAACTAATCATCATTTCAAGTTTAATTAGTCTAATAACTTTTGCAGATTTTTTTTTTTAATAACAAAGCTCTCCAAACACATAGGAGGAAAAATTGTAAAATTGTCAACCTTTCTTTCAACAACAGCTAAATTAAGATGGTGATCAAGATAAGAGATACATATTAATGTCTTTGCCTAGGACAGTGTGAAATATATCCTTTCCACCCTCACAGGCTCTCATCAGAAGCCTATTTTAAACACATCTTTCATAGAGTATTCTGGGAAGAAGGTTCTACCACTTTTGTCTATACAATTTAACTTAGTCTTAACAATTCAGGTTAGAGTGTATGCTGGAATCCAAGATAACCATGTCAAAGCAGCCTAGAGAATCACTCCAGTTCTCTGCTCAGTGATTATTAAATATTCCCTTAAAAGTGACTAACAGAAAAATAAGACACTGAGACTTTCTAATCAAAGTATCCTACAGGCAAGCATTAGAAAACTCTTACATGTTCAGATACTCTCAGAATATTTAGCTCTGAACTTCCACATGCTGGATAAATTATGCATAATGACATTGCTATTTCTTTCATGAATGAATGTGTCAAACCCCTAACTTTTCACTTAGGCAAAAAGGAACATATCACTAGATATAATTTTTTTTCATATTTTTGTTATGTTAAAAATATGGGGAAAATTGTTTCCTCAAACTAATCATTTTCTCTTAGTTTCACTTCCAAAATGAAAAAAGAACTTCAAGTTACCAAATGTCAGAATCAGCTCTTGATATCAGAAAAGAAAAATCCTTAAGGACATCTGTGCATTTTTTTCCCACTACTTAAATGAATATGACCTATTAACCTTTTCTTAAAGGAAAGACTTGTCATAACTGAAATATTATAATATCTGGCTGTAAAACTATGGAAAGATAGCATTTAATGAAGAATTCCAAGTCTTCTCTCGTGGATAACCCCAGACTATCTACTTGTTGTATAGTCTAGCTCCTTGTTTGTCTTAGAACCAATAAGTATGGATATTTTTTTACACATCAGATGCACAGAAGAAGAAAAGTTTGAGGGTTTTTTATAACAATAGGTGTAATAGTCATATAAAGCAACAAAATGTCTAAGAAAAGATTTTATAATACTACTTACTAACCAGATCAACCAATATGTTTTTAGTAATTTTACAAATTATGCACTATTTGTTTTCCAGAATGAAACAACAAGAGACTGGTTTTAGTTTTAGAAGAATACTTCTATATAGAATTTATGAACTAAACCTCAAGCTATAGTCTAAGAGGATATTACACATTACCACTGTAAAGCTAATTAACAAATTGTTGTTACTTAAGCCTTCTAAATCTACTTTTGTTAACATATGGGGGTTACTTATGCATAATTGCATCTGTCTAATTTAAGGAATATAAATGACAAGCTAAAAAAAGAGTGTATTCTCAATCTACTTCTCTACATGAGCAATTATTATATTAGTATTGTAATTTTTTATGTTTTGTAAACAGATACTGTGAGAATTTCCATATATAAACTGATTCTATAATTTAAATACAGCCATAGGCTTTTGCATGAAAAAAAAAAATCATTGTTTGAAGCTCATGACTGAGTACATAAAATACATTCAAGAATAATTGAATACACATTTAGCTATTCAAGTGATTCATACGTCCATATGTCATTCGTGTTACTTCACTGATAATTATTATAAATAATTTTAAAAAAATATTTTAGCTGACAGCTATTTTAAAAGATTTAAATTTAACAGCTTGAAAAACTCAATGGTAATTAATTAATATTGTACTACAGGTAATTAACTATGTAGGTGGTGTTATGAATTAACTCAAATTATGAAATACTATTTGCTAAAGCTTTAGACTTAGTGTATAGACTTCTACTATACCCTGAACTAGTACAGAAGATTACTTATAAGCATCACTTGTAGAAACTGAGACTGATATTTTTGAAATTATAGAATTCATTTGTTTCTTATTATAAAATATAATATAATTTTATTTATCTAGTCTACTCTATTTTTGATTTTTTTGTACTACTAATAAGAAAACAAGACTCTACTATCCTTAATGCATTTAGCCAACCACCTGTTGTATCACCTGTTGTTCAAATGCATCCTTCTGTTGTGCAAAACCCTCATAATGCTTTATGAAATAGTTAAGAGCTTAAGATTTTACTGGAGAGCGTCACTGTTATTTATAGTTTTGTATACGTCTTCTGTTTTGTGAACAAATAGACTATTTAAAAGAATATTCTTTTAATAAAAAGCAAAAGGATTTCTCATATTCACATGTGTCTGGAGTAGGGTGATGTTATGTTACCATAAAACTATGGGGCCAGAAAACCACAGAATGTGTAATTTATATTTTGTACTTAACTGAACCTGATCTTGCTACTTCTTTGAATGCATCTACACTGAGATCAAGAAGTCAAAACACAAGCCACCAGAAATTCTCCCTAAAAGTAGCATGTATGGAATAAAACCAAAATCATAAAGTGCTATGGCTACTCAGCTCAGGGTGTTGTATCTCACAGATTGCAATGGAATTTTCTAGTATTTAGTGAGACCACGTACACGGTTCTGTGTACAGAAACTCCTCCAGAGAGAATTTGTGACCAACAGGTGTGACCAATGTTACTTTCTCCAGCTCTGTGCAGAAGGGAGTCCATACCATTTACTTTCTGGCATTATGAAAACTACTTGAAACCTCCACCAGTCCTTATCAGTCC
>JAOXNG010000012.1:142683248-142696330 GCA_028566535.1 Scolopax minor
CCCATGGCTAGGGGGTTGGAACTAGATGATCTTTAAGGTCCCTTCCAACCCAAACCCTTCTATGTTTCTATGATTCTAAGTAAATTTTATATTGAACATTACGTCTTCCACCTGTGGCATATCTAAAAGAACTTGTTCAGTGTATTTTACTGACACAATAATGTTCTATTTTCTAACATTTATACTTATGGTGAATAAACTTGGTAAATATTGTAAATTTACAAAATCAGTTCTAATATCAACTGAATGGTATTAGAATTTTGTGAGAAAATAATTCTCTAATAGTGATTCACAAATTTCATTCAGTAAAGTTGACTGATGTTTTGCATCTTCTATTTTAATGGTACATATATGCCTAGTAACTCCAAAATTGTTTTTGAGGCTATCATGTAAAAATTTTTCCAGTGAGATAATGAAATTGATTGCGAATGCAGTGGTATTTCAGAAATGGAAATACCTTTGAAATAACTTAGATGGAAATACCATGTTCCTATATGGAAATACCATCTTGCATTACTTATTCACTTTATTATCCAAATGTTTGAAGCATACATGAAAAACAATTCCTGTTCCTGCTTAATTAGAGTGCTAACATGAATAAAACTTGCCCTAGAGCCTGAAAACCCATCAATATTGCTGAAAAATTAATGACAAAGATAAAAAACTTAAGGAGTACAGCATCACAGAAAAAAGGCTTTAAAGAATTCTGACACACAGAATGACTCACTTCTAACACAAAGAATAATTTTAATCATTGTTGGAAACCTCTTAATTACAGTAGTTTAGGAATTTAAAATACCAGGTTTTGTCTTTTAAAAATTCTGATAAATTATTATATGACCAGATAGAAAAATGAAAATGAAAACATATCTTGGTTTTAATTAGCCAGTGCCTTTAGCCTCCACTAAATGCATCAAAACTGAGGAACCATATCACATCACATCACAGGTTGAGGTCTTTTACTGAGAAAGGAATAAAAAAATAAAAAAAAGTAATAGTGACTTTTTGGTCTCATGCATTAAGGACAATTAGCATAATAATGTTTAATTGTTAGTTCAGATAAGTAAAATGTCCATTAAATCAACAGGTAACATACTGGTTCAATGATTTTAAAGGATCAGTATATTGATTTTTAAATATTGATTGAAATATGTTTCTGAAGTACTGATTTGAAAAAGTTATTAGAGATAAATATTCACAGCTAAATTACTGAAGCTTATGCAAATTCGAAAAACAGATAGTAGCATGTGAAATGGGTTTTTAGCTCACGGAACGATTTAAAACCAGAAACCTAGGATTATCATGCAAGACAAGACTTTGGAATAGCTTTCTCTCAGACTCAAAAATAGAATGCTTTTGAAAACTACTGTACTACAGTAATCTTTTGTTACAGAGAAACCTAACCTAGTTTCTAGCAATATAAAAAACTAAAAATGTTGCTATACTCTACCAATATCTAAAAGAAAATATAAAGTGTCTGTGTTTAAAAACACAAGCTGTGTCAATGAGCATGTCTGCAATTTCTGAGCCACATCTGTTTAGAGATTTTTGCCAAAATGTAAATTTGCTACCATCAGCAAAATGGCCCAGAAAAATCATGTCTTTTGTTCTGATTCAGGTAACAAATTTGCTACAAATAAAATTAATACTAACTGCATTTAAGTGCATTTAAATATAACCAAGAGCACACCAGATACCATCTCAGCTTCTATAATACAAGCATTAGCCCAATAAATAACAGAATTACTGTGCTGTATTCCTATAGTCCTGCACCAATGATATCATTTAGTTGCTATGTATTTGGTTCCAGTCTTGCAGTTAGACCCTCACAGGTAAAATCCTGCATCTGGGAGAAGGCTAACAAATATTAACACTCATGAAAATGCTTGGAGCCTTAAGTCGTGAAGCCACTGGAATAGACATTTGATCTTCAGTAATTTGACAAACACTGAAGTTGACAGCAGTTCTACCACTGACTTGATAGTGCATAAGACCTTGATAAATAAAGTGACAATTGTTTCTGGGCAGTCCTCTTAGCACCTGTATTTCTATCACATTAAAACAGCACAATTGCTTAGATGTCATCTAAGAAACAATACTAATACAACAATAACTCGTAAGAGAACATTTATGAAGTCTAACAATGGCCCATCTTCATCACTGTGGAAAAAGTCCAATGTGAATATGTGAACAAGGAAGAAAGAGGGGAAAGATGATCTTTGCAGTGATTTCTATACAGACCCCTGAGAATCCTTCTCTCTATGCCTTTCCACAGCTTTCTGAATCACCTCTGTCAAGCCACTGAAGTAGGATTCCTCAAAGGTATTTAAGTGCCTAACACTACAATCACTGCAAACACACTGCAATAATGAAGCGGCAGTTAAGCACCTAAAGGCCTTGAAAGAACTGTGTATCCCTCCACATTCTTTTAATTTCCAGTTACCAAATATGGAGAAAAACATTCACAGGAATGCTGAGAAGACAATGCTTTGGTTAGGACTTGATAGAATCCGACTTCATGCAATTAGAAATACACAGCTAACATTGATGACATTTAAAAAAATAATAATTAAATATTCCTACCCCATATTCCTAAATTAAATCTATTTTCTCATGTACAGGGAAAATTTATCTAACCTACACATTTGCAAAAGCAATATGAAGGCCTAAATGCAAAAAATACACATAGTGCCAAGATGTCATTTTTCCAAACGTCTCTGATCTTAACCATATGCTGAAAGGGGAAAATTTTTCAAAGTGATATGCAAGTGGGGACTTGGCTTAGAAAAGCTTTCCAAGGTATTATGAATTCAAATGAAGATCTATATCTGAATATGCATAAGGGTTTTTATGTAGAGGGAGTATCACTGATATGATGATGTGAGTGATGATTATGAGATTGTGAGGGCTTGGGAATTTTATTTTGCTTTTTGTAGAAATAGACAGGTTTTTATTTGTGTATGTAGGTACATGCAGCTTTCTTTTCTTCTTTTTAATGTTGTCTAAATGTCCATTAAAAAAAAAAGTAACGTGAAATGAGCATACATTTGAGTAATTTCTGGTGTAGATTAATTTAATAAAATTTTATATTTTATTTTTTAACCATCTTCCTGGTTTGCTGTTCACTGTTCCTTTTTTCATAATAAATTTATATTATAATAAATAATATAAAATATATTTCTCTAGTTAGCCTTATTTAAATTATTCTGCTTATTCTTGTACGTTTCAGTGATATTCATAATTATGTTACATAAATATTGAACTGTAGTTTTCAAGACAGATGATCAAAGACAGACAATGTTATCAGGGATTTATAGACCATGCAAATTCACTTATTTCAGTGAGAATTCAATGAGATTGCATGGTAGATCAAGCATCCGGATATTTATAGTGTACCAAACAGTTAAACTTAAGTGCATAAGTCAAGTCATCACAGAATAATACATTTGTTATCTACTCTTGAAAACAATGTGAGAAAAAAAAGAACATAGCAACTTTCCAAGTTTAAGAAATTATATTTACAATATTGTATTGTAAATACAATTTACAATAGCTATGTATATTTACATAGCAAGATGAGCCACTTTTGAAGAAACCCATCAAGAGGACCTGCAGTAATCCCTTTATTCCTTGATCTTAGCTATGCAAACTGTATGAAATTCATGGCATACACTTCACAGTGTAGTTCAGGTGTAACCCCAGGCATACTGTTGTCCTTTCAAATTTAAGACAGTATTATTCTAGACAAAGTAGCTGAGCAATCTAAAGGAATCACACTCTATCACTCCCTTTTAATTTTTTACAGTCATATCAACTATTGTTTTTAAATATACATATTGATAACTATCTTCTGTCTGAAGTTCATGAAAGATCTTTACATTAGAAAGCAATCGTTTTTAGAGAAATTCCAGTTCTCTTCGACTAATGCCAGTAGCGTGGTGAAAAACTACCACTTGTTTCTGCATAGCAAACTCTAACCATCTACAGAATTTTATTAGAGGCTCAACCGTCACCTTAAATGTTGTTATCTAACTGTTAAAATTTCTGATAGGCAACTGAAGAAAACAGGGACCATGAAAATGCCATTCTCTACTCCATCACTGCATATTTATCATATTAACTGCTTACATGCATAAAATAATTATGTGGAAAGTAAAACATAATCCAATTATTTTCAGATGTTTCTAAATGAAAGGTATTGCTTTTACATCCTTCTGAAACAGCTCATGATTATTTGATGAAATAAAGTACACTAAAAATGTAAATTAATTATGCAGATTGTACTTTTTGATGTTTTTCCAAAACCACAACCCTTTAGCTGTAAACTTAATTCTGACAGAGAAAAAAAAAAAAAGTTTTGTTATAAATCCTTCCACCGTTTCCTAACTAAAAATTTTAATCAATTACCTTCATATTCAAAGCAAAGGTAAAGAAAATGAGATTATGGCCTACAGGCAGTAATTTCACATGAAAAAGCAAACACTATTATATGTTAAGAAGGCAGCAGACTATCTTAGCTATAATTTAAGTCATACAAATATTTCTCCCCCAAGGACCTGGTCCCTTTTTGTTACTTTTGAAAGTTTGTCAGAGGTTAGCTCTAAATAAAAAATAAATTCATTAAAAATCTCATCTAGATTCCAGCACCATTAATCACTGTTTAGGGAGGGAGTTTTATGTATTTAGTAGGCACTCATTATGGATGTTTTAAAATATGTCTATAGCAACTATATAGAACTGTTTGGGCTTATTTTTTTGATGAAGCATAGAATTGTCTTGACTTGAATATTACTACTACACAAGCATTTTATGCTTAGTATTTTCCCCTTTATAAGTTTGTATCTTCAATATACTCAGAATGTTTTTACAGAGCACAGCATTGAGAAGCAGCTTCATAACAGATTTTGAACTTAATTTTCCACAAGTCTGAATTTGCTGGTTTATCCATCAGCAACTTTCATAAATTTCCAGTGTCACACTTAGCCAATGATTAATCCAATGCTCAATCCAACGCTCTTATATTCACTCCAGCTTTGCCATTTTCTGTACATTCTATACTGCTTTTATATAAAACCAACTTAGAATGTGTTTCTTACTAAGTTTCTTCATCGTCTGTACCATAGAAAAGCAACAGAAAGGACTATATGGGCTGACATGGAAAGTCCCTTAAAAGTTAAACTCAGTTTTCAAGTCTATAGGACAATAATCTGATTATGAAATTTGCAAATGAACACAGAAATAGATTAATAGATAGACAAAAAAATACCTGTAAGATGTTCCACAAACAATGCCATTTTCTTGCAGAGGTCCCTCTGCTCCCTCCTTTGCACAAACTACAACACTTACTCCTTTTTTTTCCCTACCCACCTTTCTTGGAGAGCCTGTATGTATCAGTTGCATGACTCCAGTTTTCCACACTGCATGCATTTGTGTATAGGTGCTGGAAGTGTGTTCCAGGTCACCCCACTTTCTCCAAAAGAGTGCAAGAAAATCCTTCATCGCCCTGCACCATGTATGCTTCCCCCTATCCCCTTCCACAATAAACCTGCAAGATTTGATCACCAACCCCTATAAACCTAGTTTAAAAACCTCCTTTGGTGATGGTGGTCTTGCCCCACTATATAAAAATTATTCAAATAGTTTAACTTAGTCTCAAAAATCTAATATTCATAGTCAGAAAATACATTAATGGCTCTTTAAATTACAGAGAACAGTATATGCATATGACATTTAATATGCATATTTCATTTAATATTCTGATGTATCCTAAAAAGTCCAAATATGAAATAGATATATAATGAAAAATATATTATATGTTATGTATAATATAGTATTATGTGTATATGTATTAATATAATTAATGATATAGATATGTATATATAATTTCTGAGAAACATTTATATGTTGGCTCTTTCTACAAAGCAGCAGTAATAAAAAATGTCAGCCTTCCCTCATAATTTACCCACAGAATTACCTTACAGCTTTCAGAAATTTAAATGGAATGACTGCAAAACGACCATCAACTGAAAATCTTTAAGGATAGCTTTGTAGAAGATCTGTCATTTATAACTGATATAAAATTCATCCAGCTTTTGAGGAGAGGGACATAAAACATTTCTTGAGGGCACACGGAAGTCTTATTTTCTATGACTTTGTTGCAATTTATAAAACTAGCAGATTTTAAAATTCCAAATAAACCCAAGGATGATTATAAATTTACATGATTCACATCCTGAAATCCATTTGCTTTGCAATTTTATACTCAGTATAGCTGTAAAATTTATACAGCTTTGACAGCCAGCAAAAAAATCAAATAATAGTATCTGTAGCTAAAAAGGTGAAGAAGTTTTAATGATGCTCCAGCAGAAGTTAAATGGAACAAATTGCCTCCTAACCTGGCTCTTTTGGGACATAAACATAAAAATGTTTCTGTCATAAAAACACAACTAACACCCACACAGCTTGTGCCTAACTGGAGCCTGGTACTGGGTTAAATTTGCAGGGGAGCTGCAGGAGTGACCTGTGTGAGGAGAGGCCACAAACTGCCCCAGGCCGGTCACAGCCGGTTCCAGCTGACTCTGCAACTACCAGAGCTGACCCACCACCTGACAAAATGGCAGCTGCAGAGGAGCCACGGGAGCGGACAGGTGGCAGCATGAGAGGAAGCACAAAGGGGAGCATAGGAAAAAATTAATGTGAAGACACACCAAAGACTGTACAAAGGGACACCCTGGAGCGAGTGCGACCCCTGGAGGAACCCATGCTGAAACAAAAGATAAGACTGGGAGACTAGGATGAGGGAAAAGCGAAGCCAGTAGACCCTGACACCTCACACACCTTCCTGCACCACACCTCACTGGCAAGGCTGAGGATGAGGAGCGGCAGGAGCAAGGGGAGTGGAGGCTGGGAAGGGTAGGAGGGGTTCTGGAGTAAAGTTGACTCAGGCAAAGGGAGAGGAAAGGTCTTTTCCCTAAAATGTTTAACTTTTCATCATCTTTTATTTCACAGGTCCTGAATCAGTAACTAAATGTTTGTGTGGACTGGCAATTAATTAAAATTCAATGATATTCTCAGTTGGCTGTTTTTTCCTGAAAGGAAACATCATTATTGTGAATGTGACTTAGATGAGTTGGGCTTTTCTGAAGGGTTACCAATAGGAAATGTAACTGTTCTCAGGTAAACACTGCACAGTGATCTCATGTATTATTTTATCTATAAAGAAGAAAGAAAAAATGTTAACATTGTAAAAATCTTTGCATATAAAGTGAATTGTTTGTTTGTTTTTTATAAAAAAGCATGAAAGGTGTGCAGTCTGCTGAATTCTTACCTACATATTTGTAAAACGTCAGAAGCTGTTCGGTTAAAAATGTACATATGTGGCTCATTATTTTACATTTTCTGTTCTTACAGATTAAGGCTTGAAATGTGATGGAATAACTCACAATCGTATTTAATAAAGTAAGATAACCCACCAGTCTGTACATCATCCAACTGTTCCTTTACAATGTTTTTACAGCAGGAGCATGAAATATATCTTTTTCTCACATAAAAATGAATGTTGGAGAGGGATTGGTGCTTCATTCCTTTGTGAAACAATAATACTTAGCAGTTCTGCATTAAAATACTAATTCAGATCTCATAGTTCTCAAGCCTGATATTAACTGTTTCAGCCTGATATTAACTGCCCCTTCTGCTGAAGGACAGAAGGCTTAAGAGTAAATTCATTAAAAGTTAAATACAGAGGAAAGCAGTAATTTCTTTAGTTAATTGTTCAGGGGAAGAAAAGGGAAAAAAAGATGTAGTAGTAAATATTTCAATTCATCAATTTGAAAAGAAGTTATTTTACTTTTTAATTATTTTTAATAACTGAAAACATCAAGGGTTTTTACTATGGTTTTGAATTATTATTTTGTTTTTAAACCAAACTTTCCAAACATAAGAGGCGACACACAACATATTATTTGAGATTTTAGAAAAAGTATAGGAACTACTCTGATTTTATTTTAGTTTTCATTTCTTAATAAACTATATTAAAGTGTGAGTTTAGTGATGGTTGATTTTTACAACCATTTATTAGTAATAAGGTACCTGTCAGGTACCTGTTAGAAAAATGTATCATTTCTTAAAAATCCTTGAATATATAATAGCCTGAAATGTTTGACAAAACTGCACAATGGACACATTTTATCTTTAAGTAAGAGTTGTCACCTGGCAACTCTTAAATCTTTTTAAGAGTTCCTATGTGACTTGTTTTGTGTTGGTTTTGATAACCTCTTTGTGTCCCAAAATAAGTTCTGCTATCATTTCTATGATTACTTAGAGATAGGAAAGAACAAGAACTAAACAAATTGAAAAACAAAAAAAACCCAGGAATATCTATTGTCTGAATTAACTTACTATTTTTTAAACTTCCCTGCACATAACGCAGTGGAATATCTAGAGCAAATCAGGGTAAAAAAGAATATTTCCCCATGTTTTGTTTTCAACTCCCTTGACCTAGTATTTAAAGTTGTATTTTTTTCTTTGAACAAGTCCATCAACTTTAAGTTTTGCACTATCCAGTGGAGAAAGGATTGCAATGCATACATCTTCAATCATTTTTACCTTTGCTATAAAAACTGTGAAATGAGACCACTTCAATCTCGTCTTATGTAAACCACTATGCAATCAAGTCTTACTAACCTTCCACATTTCATTCACTATAGGATCTTAGCAGGATATGAATTGGTCATAATTTTCATTCCTGTGAACCTTCTGGCCTCATTAAAAATGGATTACAAGGAGCATGTAACTTAAAATAATTTCCTTTTATGAACTGAAGTAAAATGCAAATGTTCACCAAAATATCTTTCTAAAATATACAATTCCATATGCTCAGGCTCACAAAGCAGCCAAACAACAGGCTGTATTCTTACTTAGTATCATGCAAAGCAGGAAGCACAATTTCTGTGGCACGTTTGTGATAGCTTTACTCCTGCAATGTTATGATCTAAAGGAATCTACCCTTTATCCCAACACAAAATGTCTAAGGATGACAAAATATTTTCAAGATTTCAGAGTCAAGATTTCTGTAGTTGCTTAATTTTGCAGAGACCTTAAAATTCAGCTCTCCTGAATGTGATCTGTGACTACTGCTTCACCAGAAGAGAGGAACAGGGCTTAAGCTTAACCTCTTCTTATGACATTTTCTCAGCCAATTTACGATAACTGTTTTGGCAGTTCTGTTATCTTGTTGCCAAAATTTATCAAACTTAAATTAAATTTCCTTGCATTTGAAAAGTTCACAGACACATTCAAGTTTGGAAAGCTAAAATCAGAACATGAAGGAAAAGATTTTTTACACAGCAGTTTCAGTGTTCTGCTTGAGGAATATACAAAGAAGTTTTTCAAGTAGAAGTTGAACATATCTCTTTCCTGTATCCAAATGTCTCTGCCACTCATATCACATCCTACCGCCAGACGATTTTATTTTTATGCTCAAAACTTTCTTGTGGGCAGAAAAGAACACACAATTTATATGCAGCCAAGAAAATATTTTTCTTCTAATTAGTGATTTAATGGTAGATAATAGTCCTAATCACCTAATGATTGCAGAGAAAACTCATTAACTTTTCTGCTACAATTACCTGTGTATTATCACAGGAAATGGAGACTCTGTGATGGTGAAGGCTGGAAGCTTGTGATTTCTGACACCAGGAGGACAGGTCCTGCTCCTCCTGCAGCTCTGCAGCTACAGAGTAGGTCAGTAGCCTTATAGCAGATGAGAGGCTAGAACCCAAGTCCAACAAAGCACTTGAGCCAGCTGAACCTGAGCGCTGCAGCAGAATCAGAAGGATGTGGAAAATTACAGAAGTGGAACATTTCCTGTTGCAGGGGATGGAGGCCCCCATCTGCCAACCTGTCATCTAAGGAGTTTTGATGTTTGTCAGGGACTCAGATCACAAACCCTGCTGAGGTTTTTTCAGCCTGTGGACAGTGCTGCTCATCCATGTGGGCACTAATACAGTGAGGGGAGACCTGGAAAACATCAAGCAGAGCTACACAAACCTGGGGTGAGGTTCAAGGACTGAGTAGGGTCTCTGGTGGTTTTTTTCTTAGTCCCACCAATAAGGGGAAGTTTTGTGAGAGGGAGTAAAGAGATCCTGTTGATCAACAAGTGGTTACACAGCAGATGTGGACAATGGATGTTCAGCTTTTATGACAATGTGACCATCTCTGAGGACTGAAAAGTGCTTGGAAGAGATGGGATCCAAGAGATGAGGCAAAAATATCTTTGCCAAGAGGCTGGCCAACGTGGTGAGGACAGCTTTATAGTAGGAAGTTAGGGGAGAGATGAAGGAAGAAGTAGATGAGGCCTCCTACAAACAACTGGAAGAAGCCTCACTTAGACAGGCCCTGGACCACTTAGGGACTTACACTTCACTGAGATGTGCTGGACGGACAACACAGAGATCACAGCAATTCACAGTTTTGATACAGTGCACTCATGATGAATTCCAAACACATATGTTATGCTTTCTATGGGTATATCAGCAGCAAAAAGAACTAGGGAAAAGTGAGCTTTTTGCTAATGGGCAGAGGGTCTTTGTGACAAAGGGCATGGAAAAGGTCAAAGTACTTATTGCCTGTTTTACTTCAGTAAGACTTCAGGAATTCCAGACCAGTGAGAAGGTCTGGAGCAAGCAAGAGTTAACCTCGGTGGTGGAGGATCAATCTAGGGAACATTTAAACAAACTGGACATACCTAAGTCTACATGATGCGGTGGGATGCACTCATGAGATGGACAATGTTATTGCAATGCCACTGTCGATTATCTATGAAAGGTTGTGGTGACAGTGAGAAGGTTACTGAGGACTGGAAGAAAGTATAAATCACTCCTGTCTTTAAGTGGAAGAAGAAGGGGGATTCAAGGAGCTACAGGCTGTTCAGTCTCACCTTGATCACTGGGAAAGTAACTGAACCAACCCGCTGGAAGACATTTTGAAGAACAAAAAGATTATTGGAAGTAGTCAGTCTTGATTTGTTAAAGTGAGGAAAAATACTGAGTCAATGAGATAGAGATATTTAGCAATTTTTCTGACATGGTAGATGAAGGGAGAGCCATGTGTATTATCTTCACTTTAGCAAAACTTGTCTCAGTGTCTCCTCTAACAACCTCATAGACAAACTGATAAAGCATGGGATAGATAAAGAGTCAGTGAAACTGACTGAACAGCTGGGATCAAAGGGTGCTTAAGTGCATGAAGCAGCATAAAGTCCAGCTAGGGACCAGTACTTGGCTCGGTCCCCAGTATGAGAGATATGAACATACAGGAGAGAGTCCAACAAAAAGCCACAAAGATGAGTAAGGGACAGGAGTGCCCGATCTAAGGGGAGAATCTGAGAGAGCTGGGACAGTTCAACACAGGGTAGAGAAAGTTCAAGGGAGATCTTATCAATGTGCATAAATACTTGATGGGCGAGTGAAGAACATGGAGCCAAGCTATTCTCAGTGGTGTCAAGTGAAAAGACAAGAGAAAATATGGCACCAGATAAGACAGAATAAATACAATTTAAACATAAGAATTTTTTTTTGCAAGGTTGATTGAACACTCGAGCATATTGTCCAGTGAAATTGTGGGATTTCTGTCCTTAGAGATACTCAAAATTGGATTTGACTGATCTAATTCACTACATTGTCTATAGAGGTATGATGGAATATTTTAACAATATTCCAGTTGTACAAAATTACATAGAAGCAAAGTGCCCATGGTGGAATCACTCTGTGTTGAAGTTGAGATGCTGCACATGAGGATGAGCACTGAATCTAGCTGGAGTGAGAATTGCCTTCGCTGGGCTTCACTGAGATCCTCTCTGGAATGGTGATCACAGTGTATGTCAGTGTGAATAAAATAAAATATTTTCCCTGACACATCTTTTCCTCTGCTGTTGTTTAAAAGACTGAGCTCCCACAAAAAATTGCACAGTGAATGCATGTACATGCACACACATATGTTCCTTATATCTGTACTTTTTTTTTCTTTCATCATAATCAAAAAAGTTATACATTCTTTTTAAGAGCCATTCCTTTAGATCCACTAAGCCCTACAATATACATTCTCCTTATTTCACATACCATTTACTCAATAGCAATGGCATCTTCAGAGACATTCTGTTTATGATAGAAATCCAAAGCATTAAAGATATGTGCCCAAAGTCATTATAGAATTTTTTTCTGTAAAATTTCAGTGCATGTGTCTGAAGTCCCTGAAGCATCTGAAGTCCCTGAGGACAGACGTTATAGTAAACCACCTTCCTGAGAGAACACAGAAAGGAATTCTAAATTCTGAAAAGCCTCCTGTATTTTACCATGTTCATTCTTTATTCATCCTTAAATAGTATATGAGCTTCACATGCTGATGATACATATTCTTCTGGAACTGATGGCCATATACATATCAGGCATTATTTTGCACCTATTAAGTAAAAATGAGCTTTACAGATTCCTTCAATAAAAACATCAGATTCCAAACTTTCGCTGACCTAGCCAGGTGTGGTGGGTTGACCCCAACTGGCAGGTCAGCCCTCACTGTTCCTCACTTGCCCCCAGTGGAATGGGGGAGATGATTGGAAGTGCAGAAGTGAGAAAGTTTGTTGGTCAAAAGATATAATAAGTTTAGTAAGTTAAGATGGCAGTAGGAAAGAGAAGGGAAAAAACCCCAACAAACCACACAAGCAAAAGTCAAGTGATGCAACTCACCGTCTAGTGCCAAGTCAGTCCTTGAGCAATGGCTACTTTGAAGTCCTCTCCCTGTAGTTTTATTGCTCAGCATGACATTTTATAGTGTGAAATAGTTCTTTGGTCAGATGAGGCCAGCTGTCCCCGCTATCCTTTTTCCCAGCCTCTTGCTCATCCCCAGCCTAATTGCTCAGGGAGGTAGGGGCAGTGAGAAAAAGAGAAGTCCTTGGTGCTGTGTAAACACTGTTCAGCAATAGCTAAAACATTGATGTGCTATCTGTGCTGATTTGGTCACAAATCTAAAGCAGACACCATAGGGGCTGTTAGGAGGAAAATTAACTCCATGACAGCTGAACACAGTAC
>JAOXNG010000012.1:142707928-142728507 GCA_028566535.1 Scolopax minor
TTGACATAAAAAAAAAAAAAAAAAAAAAAAAAAAAAAAAAAAAAAAAAACCCAAAAAAACCAAAACCAAAACCTACACTAATGAAAAAGGGAGTCTTCATTTAAAATTTAAATTTTAATTATTTTAAAAGTGGAACAGTAATTAAAATAACCATCATGGTCTACGAAGGTGAGTAACTGGATGCACCAGCACCTCAGAGAGGAGAATAGAGCATGCTCTGACTATGAACTGTGATCAATGAATCACAAAAATTCTTATCCCCTCTTCACTAATTGGAGTCCAACACTTCAAAAGAAAGCATGGATAAGTTAAAAACAGTCCAGAGGAGGACAATTAATATTACTAGTGGTGTCAAAAGTATGATTTGTGAAGACAGAGTGCATTAGGATTATTGCAGCTAAAGAAAAGAAGACTAAAACTAAGCAAGTAAAAAGAAGTTACAAAGAAGAAAAAAATCATAGGTAGGGATTCTTTAAAACATTCTGAAATATTTACTCCTTGAGTTCTGCCATATTGCCTTTTTACCATACGTCAGAAAGGTTAAGTCCCATGAGAGCTACAGTCTGTGAATTAGAGACTTCCTTGAGCTGTTTGAAGAACACTTCAGACATTTCCTCACCCTTACCCAGTGGTGTGTAACAGACTCTTAATTTGAGTTCTCTGTTCTATTGTTCTCTGATCCTGATCCACAACTTCTTAACCACCGTGTTCTGCACCCACAGCAGCAGAGCCATATGTCCAAGCAGCATCTTCACACAGAGGCTACCACAGCATCTTCTCTGCCTGTGTCTCCTGAGGAGTTTGTCCTTTACTACACTCAGACATGTGAGCTGTCCTACCATATCACAGTTACTTCAATAGTGTCACTATTCTGTGACTGCACATGGAGCTGCAGTTCCTTCTGCTTGTACCCCAGGCTGACTTGAGATTGATGTCCAGGTGTCCCTTCACCCCACTTTATAACTTCTGAAGTCTCCTATATTCCCATCACTTTGCACCTTTTGCTTTTGACCCCTGTCCACTGCTACCTTATTTAAATGTGTGTCAAAATGTGTGTTTCCTGTGACTCCTAACTTATAGTTGTTAATTTTTTTCCAACTTGATTATTTTGTATGAAGTGTTGATCTCTTTTCCTAAGAGATCTTTTACTAAGAAAATTGGAAACCAGCACGCCTAAAAACCAAATGATATATCATTTTTTTATTACACTTTAAAGAGTTTTTAAAAGATCTAAGACATATATACAAAAATTTAAAATATACATATTTACAATGATACGGGAAAATAGTTATAAAAAATACAAAAAGTATGTAATGTTGGAACATAAAACCAAACATTCGCAATGAAAGACAGGGTGAATCATGACATGGAAAAAATGAATATATTAGCTGCACAGCAGGAAGTGTCTTTCTCTGAAGTGTAAAATACCAGCCAGTATTAAGAGTATTTCTATTAGGAACATGAAACTGATAAAGCAACTAGTGATCCTAAATTCTCACAGTTCAAGTTTTTCACCCACTCCCACACAGTCTTAGGAGGACGCAGAGTCAACCTTATGATGTAGAGCAGCAAAGAGAACCTTTGCCCATAAACTGCTCTGCTCTGGTGAAATGTCAGCTCCCTAATTGACTGCAACATCCAAGAAATTTTATGTGCTAAATTTGTACAGATCTACTACCAAAGGTTTCATCCTGAATGGAACTCAGAAGGCCATCATACAAAAAAAATAACAAAGCAGGCCTCTTACCTATATGATTATTACAGTCAGTTCTGTAAGAGATTAAGCCTGTGCTGTTGGACCTTTCTTGGCCACCTTAAATATAATGGAATTCTTTGTGCAGATGTAGCAAAACTCTGCTACGGCTTCTATTACATTTAAATGCCCTTCCAGCATCAACACAATTTGTAGCAGATTGTCTTTATCCTTTTAATTTGCAGAGCTGAATAAAAAGATGACTAAATTTTGTGAAATTCTTTATTTCTGTAACTGAACTGAACAATCTTCAGACTCCCAGTCCCTATAAGAAAAGATTACAGATCTGAAATCTATCTCACAAGAGAGAGACAATGTTGTCTTAATATTTAAATAAACTAGCAACACTCCTGCCAATGATGGAAACAAGGAAATTAATTAATGATGAAAAGCAAGATTGACGATCCACAGGCAAATCATTAATCATTCTAAGTTAATAAAGATGCAGTTTTGAAGAATGCTAAAATATCATGCTAGAATTTTAGCAAAGAAATGTTTTCCCTGAAAAAAAACCTTAATGGCAATCAGTTGTTCTCTTGGAGTAATATTTGAAGGGCTTTAAAAATTTCTCAGAAAAATAATTTGTTATGACTTCTGCTTTTCATATATAATTACAACCGAGTTATAAATCAGGTTTGAAATGTTTTACTTAAATACTAAATACTATTTTCACAATTTCCTTTTGTACTCAGGTAAATTCTAATTTTAGGCAGAAATTAAGACATACAGAATGTTTTATCAAGATGTAATTTAAATAATCTGAGGAAAATATACTAGTTTATTTAAAAGGCCATGTCAGCAAAATCTTTTTGGATTAAGCATTTTACTAAAATGAATTCATGAATCTGGGATTTACCAGTAATTACTTTGAAAGTATTTCAAATTATTTTACAAACGTTATTTATACTAATTGATCACTGTGATGGATTTATCCAGGAATGCCACATAGAAAAGCAAAAGCAGTTAGAAAAGCAAAAGCTCAGCTCATTGCCAGAGATGTCAAAAACTACAAAAAACTATTGTTTGTTAAAAACGTTTCCATACTGAGCTTGCTTTCTAAAAATTAGTAATGATTTAATTTTTATAAGTGTACAATAGCATAGCATTGCATGCAGTAAATTTTCACAGGTGACTACAATGTGTACCCAGTTCTTCACCCATTACAAGAAGTTAGTTATTTGGCTATCATTATCACAAATGAACAAGTACAGGTTTTGGACATTAATCTAATGAATCAGAAATCAGAAATCCTAATCAGAAATGTTTTGAAGAGACTCTGTGTCCCGCTTGAAAGCATACAATATCTATTTTCACTACTATTTCAATAATATATTTTAATAATTTTCAATAATATTTTTACTACTATTTCAATAAAATGGTACACTTTTAATTTCTCATTTCTCCCCATCTTAATTAACTTCTCTAACTTTTTTTTTTTTTTTTGCTATTTGTAGACCATTTCCTTTTTTTAATGTACCAACCATAAGAACATTGGCCCTTCTAAGCCACTGATTTATAATGTCCCAAAAGCAACCTGTGGAACAACCTCTGAAAAATTGCTCATTCATTAGTGTCAAGTCATCTTCATACCTTATATACAAATACATCATTCTACTACATATTTTTGTTGGTTTTCTTTTTAACTTTCTTTAAATAATCGAACATGTTTTCAATCCAATCTCATAAAGTTATATGGGGCTTTCGAAAGGATAAGCAGTGACAACTGCTTGCATAGAAAGAGCTGTCTTCAGACAAAGCTCATTCAGAGCTTCAGCTCATTTCCCGTTAGATGTAATTTGTTCCTACCTTTAAGTTAGTGTACATTATTTTCCTCTGGATATATTGTCAGTTCCACTAGTTAATGCACTGCAGGGCATCAAGTGCAGTACTTTTACTCTATTTCCTGCTTTGTTCTTTCCACAGTTTACAAAAGCCCATCTTACAACAAAGACACAAAGTCAGTCAGCTTATTTGCTTCTTAGGTTACCAGGTTATATTTGCCACATCATTATCACAAAATTAGTTACCTAGCTGCAACCATATTTATCTGTCTGTGAAATGCTTACATTGATATATGAATATTTCTTTGTAGGTACGTGAAGTTGTTTTGTTGTAGTTTTTTTTTTTTTTGTGGACTTTTTGTTTGTTTGTTTTGTTTTGTTTTGTTTTGAATTCTGTACCATTATAGGCCATATATGTAAACAGATATACCCCTTCAAGTAAGTGTACTGGAGGGTCTACAAGACTCTTAGGCATCCTTTTATTTCATTTGAAGATGCTCTCTTTTGTATCTGACCAAAAACTTACTTCATGTAGTTGAAATATGTATAGTCATGTATCTATGAAGTCACAGAATTATACTAGTGACTTGCAATTAACAAATTTTCCTCTCCAGGGCTTCTGCACACAGGAAATAGCAACATACTTCAATAGTGAGCAGAATATTCTAATATTCAATTTGACACCTTGTAGAGCACTTTTTAAAATACAAGCTTATAGATATCTTGATCAAGTTTATTTGGAATAAATCAATATAAATTGAATATACTTCTATGCAGAGAGGTATAAATTAACATGTCTTTATCTGTACACATATATATTTTAGAGTGACAAGTATTTTGTAGCTATATATAGAGGCCACAGTTAAAATATTTTAATAGAACTTCTAGGAAGACAAATAAAACCATATTTTGTTTTTTAAATTCTTCATAATAAAAAGCCCCAGTCTTAGAGTGAAGGTTCTTACAACATCCACTTTACCCTGGAATAGGAAAAGCTTCTAAAATATAAAAGTCAGAAAAGTTCCTTGATTATGAACGTGTCTAGTTATTATAACCTTTATAGACTGACAATATTATATATAAATGTAACCCTATTTATTAGTCTCAGTAAATTATTTCTAGCTTGCTACATCACTCAGAAACTGTAAGCTTCAACATTATCTCAGTAATAGGTGATATGATAAAGCTGCTGTCGTTGTTCACTGTTGAAAACGACCTTATCAAAATTAATTTGTCAGGGAAGAAGACTTCATTTAAAAACTAGTCAGTCATTGTTAGTGCACAGTATAATTGACCACAGCACAATAAATCCAATTCAGTTTTCTTTTAATTGAGGTATTTTTGCACTTATAGTAAATCTAATAGAATTACAGGATTTTAATTAATATCAGAACTTGCAAATGACAGGTGAAAAACTGTGCATTTGAATTATGTTCACTGAGAAACAAGATATGAAATAAAGTTATTGTTAACTAGGTGCGCTGATTTTGTAATACCGTCCTATAGACACTAGCAAAGGAGGAAACCATTTGAGGAATAACTCTTCTTCATGGATAAAATTTGGCTCAAAAATATGTAACTTTAAAAAAAAATAATACAGAAATCAGGGTTATGAGACAAATTTAAACCACAACCATGCAACAGGATTTCATGCATGGATATTTGTGGCAATACAAAGCGCTGTTGATTCCAATTAAATTCCCCTCATTGAGATATTAATTCATAAGAATAACATTACTAAAACACCAGCATGACTTTCTCCCGATCTCTTAATTCAAAACGAAGGCAATGTAGAAAGAATGATCTAAAAAAAATTGCTCCCCACATTTACTTGTTCTGAATTATAAGTGGCAGATGAAGATGACATTTATACACAGATGATCTAAACACATCTATGAGCGTAACTCCACTGACATGTAAGCATGCTGTAAGTTCAGAGCTTTGTTCAATTTATGTTCTATAATATTGAATATAGTACACTTTTTTTGAATTCTAGAGGTTTTTTTCTAACAAATCAGACAATGGTCATGGCATTGAAATACTCTGTATTTCCAAAATCCAACTAATTATATTAAAATTATCAATTAGTATATGCACATCTGGAAGAGACACGGCCATCTACCAAACCCTACTGGTCAAGTTGTTTAGTGTTGAGAAAAATTCATTTTTACACACATAGTCTCAAAATTACACACCACTTCATCTGTTTGTCTCAGGATTCTCTGTTTTAGATGCAATGACCATTAGTAGGGAACAATAAGACTTTTATCAGAGGAAGTCTTTAAAGATGAGTGTTTAATCAAAGACAGTCTCCATGGCAAAAAGAAAGAGAGAGATAAGAAGCTCATTAGTGGATAATCACCTTTAACAACCTTCTGCAGAATTCTGTGTTGGATAATTGTACTAGACAAAAATTAGGACAAATTCATTAGAATGGAACCACAAAGTTCTCTGTAATAAAAATAAAGTTAGGTGTTTCTGATATCAAACATAGACTCATAGAAGGAGCTTTTGAAAATAATTAGATAAATTTTTTTTTAAGCATGGACCAAAAGTATCTTAGCAGTATTTTAGTGCATTAAGTCTTTAAGCCTGATGTTAAAACTTAAATCAAGAATCTGTCATATTTCTAGGTTATTTTTCAGTGATTTGAAACCGCCACTATTAAAATATTCCTGTTGGGTTTTTTTTTTTTACTTGTTATTTGTCAAGTTTTACCCCTTAGATTCTCCACTGATATTGATTAGGGCTGTCTTCTCCAAAAAATGTTTCCATTCTCCATGAGTTTCTACAGTAAATCAAGTCACCTCCTCATCCTCTTTCATACATAAACTGAAAAGTTTGAGTTCTTCAATCTCTAGACAAAATGGCAATTTTGAAAGCTAATGAAACTTGTGTCCTCTTTTTCTGAATCCTTTCAAATTTTTGAAATCTATTTTGCCCTACAAAATTACAATATTCAGATAATGAACTCTATAATCATGAATAGAAAAAAATATGGTTTTCATATTCTTATGTGGTAGTCTTCTGCTTACTAGCATTATGTTTAACCACAGGACTACTTTGGGAGCTTATAATTCAAATTCAAATTTACACTGTGTATTTTCACATCCCCTTGGAATAAAAGGAAAATATATGCAATGTTCTGCTGAAAAAATATTGTATCAAAAGAAAGCATATGTAGCATGACTGACTGGCAAGTGGGAGCATGAGATTCAAGTCTCTTATCTTCCTCATTTAAAAGTACAATTTTTTATGCCAATTAAGTTCAAAATTGGCAGATCAAGAATTTGAATGATGGTCTGCAGTGAAGTCCATTAGCCTTCTATTTTGTTCAAAATGTAAGTTTTGTGCAAGTTACTATATTCTCTTCAAATCTTTTTTTTAAAATCAACTCCACAAAAAAAGATTGGATTTATGATTGTGTATCTTCTTCATTACTAGCTAACATTTTTCTGGCAAGTAGGAAGGGAAAGATTTGGGAGATATAAATAATTTTACTAGAAAAGAGAATTATTAGTAATAACTATTTTTCTTCAAGATTAAGGATAAACATACTAAAAAGCTCTAAGAAAAAAAAAAAAAGACAATAGAATGGTAGTTCTGATGATATGTATTTCCCATATCTAACTACTTTTTTGTTGCACTGGCTAGCCAGGATGTAACCTAACTGATTATTGTATTATTTTTTTAAATCAGAAATTTATCAGAACACCAAGTTTGGTTGGAATACTTTTATAGCTCCTGCAAGTTTTTATGTTTTATAGACCCTGCAAGACAAATTTTAGATAAATATAAATGTAACATTCTGTAAAATTAACCTGTGAATTCAGAAAAGGATCTCAAGTTTGTCTGATAGAACAGTTTCATCAAAATACTAACTTTATTGTATTGGTTGTGTGTAGTAGTGATAGTTTCTTCATTTTATCAGCTTAGCTCCTTTCATTACATTGCAAACATTATTTCTCTCTAATAGTCTCAGAAAATTAGATTTGCCCATAATGCAGGATTCCCTACTAATGTTGTATGTTTAACATGGGCAAGGGAAAATGATTTGACCTAAAATATTTGCTAGAATGCAAGGGATATCACACATATAAAAATACTGAGATATTGAATCTGACTGAGAAGAAGTCTCTCTAACTCAATAGTTTTGATATTTTCAAACTTCTGTTTGCTCAATATCCAAATATTTGACAAGTTAGCCCTTAGAAAGTATTAACAGATCTTGAATTTACATTCCCATAGTTGTAAATATGTTGAACACAGAGGTTTATAGCCTACTTATTACTAGGTTTCTAGTCCTTATTTTTTAATATATATTTTAAAATAAATGAGAAATATCATTTTAATAGTATATTAACTTAAAAATTAATAGGTGCACATGCTAAGATATATCATATACGTGAGCAAGACATCAAAATAGTCAGAAAGGCTTTTCTGTAATCATAGTGTACAATAATTAAAAGAGATGTAAAGTTGTTCATAATAATAAAGCTAATTTACATGTTTGAGAATATTACTGTAGCATTTATCTTACCTCTACAGATAGGAACAGGGAAGTCCCATGATGCTGTATTCACAGAGTTAGCTATGCAAGTAAGCTGAGGGTGACCATCCAAAATATATCCAGTTACACAGCCGTATCGGATTTTGTCACCAACATCATATCTTGTACCATACAAGATACCCTTTGGTGGAACTCCTGGATTGCCACAGGAACTACTCTGTAATTCTGGAGAAGACATATTTATTATTATTTTTAGTGTTTTTATAAATCAATACTGCATTTTGCTACACAATATAGAACACAGAAATTATGGCAACTTTCCATAGATAGTGAGTTTTCATGGATATTACACAACTCTGAAGTCTGGAAGTCTATTAAGTATCTGCTTATGTACCCACATACCCAAATGCAGAATATTATACCAAAATGAACATTAAGTTTTCCTTAAGCTCCAGCTATAAATGTATGCATATTTGATGGCAAAGGACTCATTACATAAGAGAAGGAAACAGAGGAACTTGATACATTTCTGACTCCAGCTATACAAATGCAAAACAAAAAAACTATAATACAGACATAAAAGAACACCAGATTTGAATCAACCAAAAATTTGGTAGAATAAATAGAAGTACTCAAGACAGAACAACAAGAGAAGGTTTTAACAAACATAAACCTGAGCACAATTAGAAAGCAGTTGAATGATTTAGAGGATTTTAGATAATAAAAAGTGATGAGATATTATGAATAACTGATTTTGAGCATAGGATTGGTTAATTTAAACATACAGAATACCATATATCTGGGTGAATTCTACTATAATGTAGAGCTTTAAACCATTGAGAATCCAAAATGGGTTATAGCTTTGCTATTGGTTTGATCTTTGAGGACATTATTTAGATCCCAGTTTTACCAGGTGGTACTCACACTCCAACTGTGTACCTTTTGAATAGTGTTTGAGCATCGTAAATATGTATATGTTAACTATGCAGATTAGTTGCTGATGTCGTTCTGCTATTGCTTTCTTCCTCTTACATAATAAACTCTATGGAACTAGATTTGACTTTCATTGCCTTGTACAAGGACAGAAGAAAGAAGATAGTCTGTCTCATCTTGGTACTTCAAAGCTCACCTAAATGGTCGATAGTCTTACTACTGTTTTATGGAGCTAAGTGCTCTGTTCTCCAACAGAACTCCTCTGTCCACAAATTTGTTTGCAAGCTTTACAAAGAAGGCAATGTTGCAGTTGACCCCTGCATATTTTTTTAAAGGATTTCTTTTGAATCCTTTAAAGATTTTCAAGACCACCCCAGTTTTTATATATCATCATAGCATGTCACAATAGAGGTAAGAATATCATCCTGTGGATTTTGTTTATCTTATGAATCATATTATATAAACTTGAAAATTCTGCCTGTATGTAGTGTTTTTGTTTTCAGCTTCTTCAAAATGATGAAATCTTTCAGACGTCTGTATTTCTCAGTGCTTTATAAAAAGGTCACAAAAAGATTTTCTGTCCTTTGAAAAGAAGAATATAAAGATTAGTGATGCCTTTAGCAGTCACTGCCCAAAATAGCTTGCTTTACTCTTACTGCTGGCCCACCAGGAATTATCCACAGAAGACAATATATTCTTATGAAAGTATATTACATCTTAAAGCACTAATTAAATATCATCCTCCTTCTAAAATAAAACTCATTTTCCAGTTACATTACTATATGACTTGTCTGAAATGAATACTTGTCATTTCCATTAACATTTTAATATTACAAAAGTGGCTAGTGTGTATGTTACTACAACTAACAATTCAGGTAATTTGGTTCCCAATTTTAGATAATAAAATAGAAAATAAATTGTAAAATTTAAAATATATTAGTTTCTTCTGTAAGTATTTTCATTTTAAACATATTCAAGAGCATTATTTTTAGGGGGGGTGTGTGTAATACACCAAGTAACTGCATTAGTTTTTGATAGGTAGTATCTATTTTCAAACTGACACTGTACTACCAACTCCCTGCCATTTAAAGCTGCAGATCGCTACCTTGAGACTGTCATCTGTCAGGAAACACAGGAACTGCCAAACTAGATTGTAATTTTTGTTCAGCTCCGTGCAGATCCTTGACTTCAGTGACCACATTGTAATTTGGCTGAACTTCTCCTTGTTCATGTATTCTGAAAATTGAATTTTTTACACCATCCTACGTTTTAACATTTTTATTGTGTATTATTGCTCATCTTTCTAAAGAAAGCTGCCCCAATTGTTTCAATCCCTCTCAAGTAAGAGCTTTCTTTGACCTAGATTTAATTGTCAGTTATCTCTGAAATCATGTGCATTGTTTGCTTGCGCAAAACCAAAATGTATTTTTTTTAAAATCCATATTCTACCTGTAAGTGAGGTACATAAGAACTTATTTGTCCTCTTTTTTTACATGATGATGAAACACTGAGATCCAAATTACCTGCAATACTTTTCAATCACCTTCTATTTCATTAATTCCTATTAATGTCAATGAAAATTCTGTTCAAAGACTGTGGGTAGAATACGCCTCAGAGAGTTTGGCTTAGCAGAAATGGACACGCTCCTGCACACACTTTAAATTTAATTAGCAGAAATTCATCCACTTAAAAACACTAATTAATAAGTTATTCAAATTGAATTATATTAAAGAAAATTTCATTGTGATAATTATTTCAAAACCAAGGCTGGCAGAAGTTGAGGCTCTCAGCATTCACTCAAAGAGAAATAGGTCATAACCAGATATGGAAACTTTCAAATTTACTTTTTTTTAATTCATATTTTAAGTCAGGAATTTTTTCCTTTATTATTTATAAAAATAAGCATTGCACTTGTCTACCCTAAATTTAAGGATGAAATCTATAATTTAATGTCCAAATGTCCAGAACAAGCATTTGAAACATTCCGGTAAAAAATGCATTTGTCGTTCCATTGGATTCCATTGAGCTCAGTGGAAATAATTTGTATTATCTTTGTTGCAAGTTTATGTTCTTCATACACTAAATGTGTGAAATTTAGGAGCATGAAGATTTTAATCTTTTTTTTTTTTTTAAAGGGTTGATCCATATCTTTATCACAGTTTTTGTTCACAGCTATTACAAATCATGATGATCCCATTTTTCCAAATCTAAAGTGAGAAACACTGTCAGTATCAAATTTATATCTCCATGAGCACTGACTGACTCATTGAAAAACCTATGAAATATCCCAAGAGAGGATAATATTTACTTCATTTATTATTTTTGAAAATTAATACTCCTGGTACCCCTTCACTGTCAGTTTGGATATCTCCCTGTATTACTGCATGGCACTAGTCCTAGACTGCGTGTTCACTGGTGTCTACTGTTCCAAACGCTAATTTTTCTGCCAGACAAACTTTAGTATAGTCCAGAGAATTTGCCATTCTAGGGGCCACTCCAGTTATCTTTTGGAGCATGAATTGGTGTAACTGGAAATAGTAGAATATGTCTGTACACAAGTAAGTCTTAGAAAAACAATGCTTATGTAGTTTGTCTTATTAATAAGCGAGAATGTTTTGGTATTAAAGACTCAGGACTGATTTCAGAAGTACTGCATATAGGAGTGTGTGGATAGAATGAGTATTATGCATTCCAAGGTCCCAAATATTAGGAAAGATGATGCATTAGTAACAATGTGAAGTAACCTGAAATTCAGTTGTCAAAAATTCACCCATATCAAATCTTGTAATGGTTTGTTTTAGTTGCACATATTTTTCCAAAGGTTTTATAAATTAGAAAAGTCACTTAGATGCATAATCTATACATCATAATATTTAATTTCTTTCATATTTGCATATTAATATGTATGTGTACATACGTGTCCCACTTGAGTTTACAGCACGAGGGAAACCATAAGAAAAATTTGGAGTAGGAAATATAGTTTAGTGACGGAAAAAATTAAAAACTTAATATCTTAGCAAAAATTTAACTCAAGAAGTATGTATGATTCAGAGAGCAAAGAAAGAGACACTACAAATGAATTCTTTGAAAGATCTACCATGAGCAATATAGATTTATTGAAACAGAGATTAAAGTAAAAAAAATACTCTCCCCCAGAATACAGGTCTCTCCTTTGTAATAATTCAACAACAAAAGTGGTTATTCCTTGATCTCCCACCTCAAGATACAAGTGTAGGATGAAGAGTTGCTGTTCTGAAATTCACATTTGTTTACAGCAGCAATAGAAACAACAGATTATCTAAACACCAAAGCTTCTCTGAAGTTTTTCCATTGCATTCTGCATTTTATGTGAGTCAATGAGAAGAAACTGTGATATTCTGGTATCCATCTATAAATAAGTAGGCAAGAGAAAGTGTGAAAAAGATTTATTTTATTTTTTCCCTAAAGGAAAGCAAAGTATATAATTTTTTTTTCTTCTCATGTTCTTAATTGTTCTTTCTTGATAGACAAATATCTCAGTAATATTAACCTCACTGAGGGTCTCTACTGTTCACTAAAGATAGTGCAGCTAATTACATTGCATAGTTTCTTGCCTATTTTTAATGAGTGACATAATTTTGCTTTTTTCTTCCCTTTGAAATTATTTTTATGCCAAAAAATGACAGAGGAACTTGATTATCTGAAGCCACTGATTAATATAAGGTTGTCTTGTAAAACTGTATCTTGAAGGAACTTTAAATATAGATTTTTATACTGAGTTTGATTTTGCTTTTAAGGACATTGAAACTTCATTTGTCTCTTTGCAAGTAACACAAGGTTTCTATTTATAGCATTAAAATAATGTTATTTTTATAGAAACAAACCCATTTGAGCATTTAGAAAATTAGAACTGCATTAATATAATTTTTATACAAGCAAGAAAACAAGAGGAACAGGAAGGACAGCAAAACCCCTCCAGGATATGTGATGGAAACAAGTGATAATTTTAGTACTGTAGTAACATTGATACAGTGAGCATGACAAATGTAATATAAAAAATGGTCCAGGGTTTGCAATCCATTCCATTCACATGCAATCCACTGTTTGGAGTATCTGTTTAAATCAGCTGAAGACACAGAACAGCACAAGAGAGCTGAAAGATCATGTGAAAAGACAATGGCAGTCACTAATTTTAACATGTAACAGGATAATCTAACATCAAGTGAAATCAACAGGAAGATTACTATAAACTTCAGTAGACATGGTTAAATGTGTCATTTCCCCATCAGACAGATTTCTGAAGTGTTACATGAAGGAAAAAATAAGTAGATAAAGATCAGATAGGTAGGAGAGCTGTACAGTTAACAGCACCAACCACCCTTATTTGCCTTTACTAAATACCACTTGATTTAGAATAAAGCTTTATATGCAGTGAGTTCTGGTACAGCTGCTGAGGGTACCAGTTAAACCCTGAGTATAGCTTGAAGTTAAATTCACAGATTCACAGAATGATAGGGGTTGGAAGAGTCCTTTGGAGATAATCTAGTCCAACCCCACTGACAAAGCAGAATCCACATAGAGAATGGATTGAGAAAGGCCATTGGAGAGTATTGGAATGGATGTACACTTGCAAGTGTTGCAAGGATTGATGTATCCACATTGTCTGAAAGTAGTCAATCCCATCACTATAGCCCAAAGCCTGAGGTGTTGTATCTGCCACGTATGGTGGTTGCTCAGCTTCCCAGGTAGATGAAGACCAGAAAGATGCACCCTGCCTACCATGCAATGGCTGTGTAGATATGTGTAGAGATTGCAGTGATTCTGAGCCCTTTTTTTGGTATAGCTATATTCTATAGGCAGCTGGGAAGAGGCTGCTGTATGGAATGTATGTTGTATGCTCCATGTAATTATATGGAGCAAAGATTATTTCTGAGCCCAGGACAATTAAAATGAAAACTAATCCTGAAACCTATATACCAAATTAATAATATTCCTACAATACGTATTTCTTGTTACACCTTTTAGAGTTATACAAAAGAATTTATTCCATAATTTCTGAACTAGTATGGTACGAAATATCTCACAGTGTTATTTATTTTTACTCCCCTGTTGCCCCAGTGCCTCACCTTATTTTGCTTTATCCTAGCTACTTTGTAAAAGCTGCATTGTTCCTTACTGGTTGTCTTTACCTGGTAATTTACAGTAACCGAAGATTTAAAAAGCTAATTGAATTTAGGATAAGGCAGTTTACCCATCAAAGGAGGATATCATAGCACAAAAAAGCTATGTGGGATCATATAGACAGCATCTCATACAAATTTCACAGGTACCTATGTCAAATAAATGTCATTAATTTTATATATTTAAGGTACTGTCGTACAAAGATTCCTACTAAGTTTAGGGTTTCATTTTGGAAGGCATACCACAAATATTAGGAAGATGTATAGTATTTATATTCAAGATGGTAAGAATAGGAAGCAGAGAGCAGAATGAAATAAAACACATTTTGTGGAAGAGTACTTGGACTTCTTAAGGAAACATAAGAATAAATGTAAGACCTGACATGAACACTGATAGGCATTGCTAATTAGGAATTGACTCTTAAATGGTTATAAAGGCTAATCTGAAATATTTATGGTTTAAATTATTGTTATAGAGAATAGCTAGTCTTAAAAAAGGAAATATGGGACATCTCTTTCAGGTTCCTCTTGGCAAAGGTCATCTGAAATAGGCAGTCTGAAGATACATACACATGTCCATGGCTAATCAACCATGCCTCATGTCTGACTTATTAGCCTGTCACAGGCATTTTTCACAAATTGAGTCTTAACATCGAAGGCAAGGATGTTGAACTTTTCAACTTGCTCAAAAAAATAATAATAATTCTGCTACAGAGGATCACTCAGTGTTTAAAACTGGAATTTAAAGCATAAGATATGGATATGGGATGTGTCATGGATATATCTTTAGAAAGTAGGATAAATGGACATTGACAGTTTTCATTTCATGAAAGGGACTTTGACACATGAGAACTGGGCACTAGGTGGCATCTGAAACATTCAAAGCTGTTGTATGACCTAGCAGAGTAGTAAACATTTCCTTCCAGATATATGTGTTAAAATTTCAATTTCTTTTTTCATATATATTACATATGCTTGGTATATGTCTGTGATACGTTAGTATATAGAATTACTATTAGGAGACACTGTAGTGCTCTGTTAGAAGTATAAATGTTTGATGTTTCCAAAATGACATGCTGTCTCTTGCAGTGTCATTTCAGTCCAGTCTCCACCATTATTGCTGGTATAAAGGACTCCTTAACAACATTGTTTACAGAAAATATGTTTACAAGTTAGAGCTATATCCCTGTACTTATTTTCTAGATGCTTCTGTTTTAACCATTTTGACAAAAGGCAGAATTTAATGCTTTAATTTAGTTTTAATTTAGAAAGTTTTACGGTTTAGAGTTTTCCTTTAGAAGATTGAAACATTATCAGAATTGATTTTCAGAACTGGTATTTCTTGACATAATTCATGTCCTTGCTGTATTTGATGGCAAAGGCTCAACACCAGTCTTCTGGAATGTCATGAGGATGTTACTTCTTCAGAAGTCTTTTCATTTTTATATTTCATAGTGAAATATTTTATATTTCATAGTGAATTTCAACAAGCAGGTTAGGTAGAATATGCAGTGGTTAGACATTGCCTTTGTTTAGTCAAGACTCAATTGCTGTAATTACATTTCTGAATGTTCTTATCATATCCTTTCAACAGAATATCTCCTTTAGAAAACACAAACTCTTTATCCTTTTATGTGTCTCAAGGTCTCATCAGATAAGATAAAATTTAAGATCCTTAATCCAAGCTTCCTTTTAAAGTATTTTCATAAATGCTTCATGATGTACCAGCACATCTTTCAGACTATATATGTTTGACACAGTTTATTCAGTTAACCATGTTTTACTGTATTGCATAGCTTTCGTTAATATGTGTTCATGCTCTCAAGAGTATAAGTTTGTGGTAGTGTATAAATAAATTTAAAGTAAAAATATTACATCCTCAATTACAACATCTTATTCTGAATGAAAATATATTTATCAAAATGCTGAAATAAAATCTCCACTCCATAACAGGATAGAAGTCTAATCCCTTCTCCCTATATTCAAGCAGTACTCAAGGATCCTGCATTAAGAATATAGCTGAAAACATTGGTGATATATTAAGCAAGGTGAAGTTTATAATTAAAAGTGTCCAAGTAATAGTAGTAAAAATGTTTTATTTTGCCCATTTATCTCAGCGTTTATGATATGACTCAGAATTGCATCAAAAATGCTTATCTTGCATAATAAAGTGCTATTTTCAGAGTAATTTTTCTAACCACAATCACCTTTTAAGGTCTGAAGCAGATGGTTACCTAATAAAGTCCTTTTTATTAAAAAAAGGTCTCTTTGATAATGTTAATCTTAGATATAATATGAATTTTTCATTCAAAATATCCAGACATGAGAACATTTAAAAATACTGGCATGATTCTGTTTTTAATGGTACTTACACTGATAATGTTGCAGTGCTGAATTGCATTATGGCCTAATGACTCTACTGCATAAGGTGAAATAATATAACATTACTGATCTTGTCTAAATTACTCATATGATGATTCATTAACCAGGAAAGACAGTGTGATTAAATTAATGGATAGTACTATGAATAAATAAACATATGCAACAGGCCATTTATTGAAAGCATGCGTAAAACCTTTGAATAACCTATATTCCATAAAACCTTGGTTTATAGCTCAGTGCTGAGCTATGCACCCACAGTATTGTACCTTCCAAAACAGTCAGTTTTTCCCATGGCAGGAAAATCACATTGCACTCCAAACACAAATGCATTAAGTCTCCTTCTCCCATCTACAGAACCTTTTTCTTTCCACTTTTAGAATTCCCAGATGCCCTTCACTTGAGAAGCAAATATCTGTAATTATTTTATTTCAACATTATGCTATAATTTTCCTTTTGCAAGAATTAACATTAGTGTTGATATTCAACATTCTATTATCACGTTGAATGCATGGGATTGTGCATTTCTTAGACAACATTTCTCAAGCTTCAAAATCTGTGTGCTTTGCCTTATGCTAGAGGCAAGTTCCTTAGCACATTTGGGAAAACATTTTCAGAATTCTCAAGCACAAAAGAATGAATGTAGAGTATTTTCTGATGAAACATATGATTTCCTTATGCAGGATTGGTTTGCAATGTCTGAAAAAAAGAAAGATCTTTCAAGCTGAATATGTACCAACATTAATCTATAAGCAAGAATCACTTGGCATAAAGAAAACTACTTTATATAACCTATCCTGTATAGGGCTTGGTGGAAAGTGCTTAATTATAATATCTTTCTTTCTAATAGTGAAGAAGTAAATAATATAGTAATACACACAATTGCCTCTGGGCTATGAACTATTATGGGTATCTTTTTTTGATTTTTTTTCCTAAGGTTTTTAAAAATCAGAAACTTTGTAATTTCTAGTTTGAGTCCTGTGGGAGCATAGATCAAGCAGTTTTCTTTGTTATTTTTGCATCAAAATAATTGGTTTTGAGACATAAGCAATAAAAGTGATTTTATCTTATTTTGCAGTTACAGTAATGGAGAGCATCTGCAAAGTAATTAATGTGACATAGACATATTAACTTTCTTCCTTCAAACTCTCAATTTTTAAACCAATATAACTTGAACTCATATAGTCAGCCTTCCCTCAAATATTTTAGCAGCCAGAATAACAACTACTTTTATTCCTGTCCCTTCAGGTTACCTGCTGTGGGTCATTCCTTTCTTGACTGATCTGTTATTGGAATGAGTAGAAATGCACATAATTTGAGGGCAGAGAAAAGTTTATCATTAATATAACCCAAGATTTTAATTAACTTCTCATTAAACACCTTGAGTAAGTCACCTGTCTACACGACAGGTTAATTCTTAAACAGCATTGATAGTAATTTCTCAGAACTTACTGGTATTTCCATTTTGAGAAACTACTTGAACACCCCTTCAGCTTTTACTTTTAAGTACTTTCAATATTCTCTGCTTTTATTGAGAAAAAAGAAAAATGTCCTAGGAAAAGGTAAGTTTAATAGCCTGCTGCAGTCCTGCACAAATCACTGTTTGACAGAGCTTATGAAGTGTTCATTGCAGTGCTAACTCACTGAAAGATCATATATCTTACAGAGATCTTTGCGAAACTTCTTTAAAGAGTGACAGATTGGTATGTTAGAAGAGCTAAACAGTGTCAAAGAAATATATATTATACAAGTAGTCTGTTAGCACAGTGTGAAATGGTAAGGAATATGCAGAAATATATGCTCAGGTCTGTATCTCACATGTTCAATCTTGTGATACAGAATTTTGATGTAGTGCATAAGGACAAAAAAATATTATAAACATCAGTTTATAATGACAAAAAATATTTTCATCATTAATTTCCCATTTTTGGTGGAAAGGTGCTAATGAACTGATGAACATTTCAGTTTGATTTTCCCTCATTTTTTTCCCTGCAAAATAGAAGTAAACAAGAAAAATTATGAGAAAGACCCATTTTTAACTTTGTTTTTCAAAAATTTTAGAAAGATATGTTTTCATTCAGGGAAAAAGTCTGTTTTCATCAGACAATTGAAACACTTTTGCAATTAATGTTGACTTGGTTATCAGATGTTTCCTCTATTAATATACTGGCTAAATGTAAGTATAACACTGACTGGAGTCAGGGGCAAGAAAATTTATGGATATCCAAATTTCTTAGTTTGGGTCTCAGCATCCTGAATGCTCAACCCAGCATTCAGTTGTGATAAATTTGACAGTGAACTTTAGTGATGGTTCAACTAACTAACACATATTAGTATATGAGCACCTGGAAATCCTGAAAAACTTTCTTATTCCTCAATTACACTTAATCAGATATTTACTAACAGACATATTAAACTGCATAAATAGAACTACAGTATTGATGTGACTTCTAGAGTGTCTACCCTGTTTCAAGGAAAATCAAATAAGTCTTCATTATGACATATTTTCTTTTCTCTACATATTTGTAATATTAAAAAAAAAAATGAAAATTGAGTTATCAACTCAGATTAGATTAGTATGTTTATATAGCCCCAATTTTTTTTTAGTACATTTTTATGTCTATCTGTTTCTGCAGTTAATTATTTTATTTTAAATGTTTCATTTAATTCCTGTAATGCTCTGCCTTCTCTTTATTAGCAACCTTTGCACAAAGATAGTGGGAATATGTTGGTATAACCCTTTAGCTGGAATCAGCACATGTATTTCTAATTTCCTATTTTATTTTTTTACAAGAGGATTTAGGCATAAAGTCTACAGTTATTATAGAGTTAACCACTGTAAAAAGGTAATAAGACCTAAATTAATCAGATCTACAAACTGGAGATAAATTGGAGATTAGCATGTCAAATTTATATTGTGGTCCTTCTCATTCACAGTTTTTAAAAGAATTTTTCAGTACAACTGAGCAAGCTTCAGGGATAACTGTTGTACTTTATTTTTGTAGCATATTGAAAATTAAATTGAGGGTAGGGATTAAAAATCCTTACTTGCCTACAATTTTTATTTGCTTTTTGAAATAACATTTTGAAACACATAATGATTTACTAAATCAGGTGTTACAACTCTCCTTAGCAGCTTTTTCATGAAAGATTATATTTTGTTGGCAGTGCTGTATTGCCAGATATATGTAAAGCCTTCTTCTCAAATATTATGATTTATGGGATCACTTAGTAAAACTTTTGAGCTATTTAGTTGTGTTTGAACAAAACCTTAACCATGTGAATAAATATGCAAGTTCCGGATGACGAAGGATTTACTGTTCTTGGTGATGAAGCCTACTATGACTGAATAAAGAGATAAAACTTTTATTATTTTTTCCCTATATTTCTATGTACTTTTTTTACAGGGACTGTAGTTAGATACTTATTTTAAACTTGAAGATAAGAGAAAATGTCTCAGACATAATTTGTTTTCTGGGAATAGACAAGTCAAATGTACTTTTGGTCATGCAAAGATAGACTTTCATATAATCATTTGTCTTGGAAAGGTATATTAATTTCTCTGCAGTTTTCTACTTCAGTTTTTGCTGACATTGGTTTGGTGGTGGTGGTGGTAAAAATGGAAAACAAACCACAGAGACCCTCAAAAATTTGACTGCATCACCAATTGCTTGCTCACTGCTGTTTTCAGGATCATAGTCCTCTGGCTCATAGCTGGAACTTGAATTTCAAGTATCAGCAATGTCCAGAAATGACAGTTATTGTTTATAACTACAACTATTTTCAATTTGTATGTCAGAGTATCAAATGATGCTGTAGCGGTCTTTTTCACCTCAGAACTGGAGTAAAGGGCAAGCTTTTAACAAGGGGTTAGAAATGGATGTCAAGGCAACCTCAAATATATAGCAATCCACATATCAAGTTGCAGAAATCAAAAAATATCACTTAAATTCCTAGTAAAATCCTTTCCTAAATGCCACTCGCTCCCAGAAGTGGCCATTTAAGAAAGGAGCCATTTAAACTACCAGGTTCTCTATGGTGTGCACAAATTAAAAAGAAAACAA
>JAOXNG010000012.1:142746021-142760511 GCA_028566535.1 Scolopax minor
CTTAGTTACTTCCTATGGGTTACTTACATTAGAATCATAAAATAATTCAGGTTGGAGAGAATTCAGGAGGTCTGTAATCCACCTTCCTGATCAATGCAAAGTCAACCAGGAGAAAAGAGCTCAGAGGGGAGAATCTACAACCACTCTAGGCAATCTCTTCATTTTGGTTAGAATGTCTGTCTTGCCATTCATCTCAATGGAGACCCTTCTCCATTTTTGAATTTGAAGAATTCTCTGACACCTCCCTGCCCCTAGCCATCTCTTCTCCAGGCTGAAGAAGCTCATCTTCCTAAGCCTCTCCTTGCAGGGCAAGTACTCCATGGTGGCCTTTCCCTGAATTTGCTACAATTTATCAGCACCTTTCTTGTACTGAGGTTCTAATATTGGATGCAATATTCCAAATTAAAGAGCCAAGGAAAGGGAAATAATTGCTTACCTCAATTTACTGACTACATCTCTGTTGATGCAGCCCAGTATGCTATTAGCTACCAATTCTTCCAGAGTGCACTATTGGCTCATGTAGCAAGTAATTGAGACTTTTACCTTTCTTCTATTACAAGAATAGATTTTTCTGTTCCATTAAAAATTGGTGTTTTCCCAAAATAACACATTAACAGAAAACATGATTTTAGGCCCAAAGGAATAACATTAAATGAATAAGAGTTCCCGATACATTAACTTTCTTTTAGAAGACAGCATAGCATATCTGTAAGAGTTTAAAGAAATAAAAACATTCAAAGGAGTCTGACTGGAATGATAGAAAAGTTTTTGGTTTATTTTTCCCTGAAGATAACCTTCTCTGTGATGTGAAAATCAACACTAGATGTATCCTACAATATTTAAGGAAAAGACAAGAAGGTTCTCTAGTTTAGGCCTTGAAATAAAGTCTTTGATTTGCTTCAAAACTCTAATGGTATTGACCTTTAACAAACCTACTGTTTGAATATCTGGATGCAGCAGCAAAGAATACCAAACAAAGAGATTGAATTGTTGCTGCAGAATAAAAAACAAGTGACTTTGAGTAGATGTCCAGTTTGTTGTATCAAATGAATTACTTTAGTTTGTTCTTAAATAAAACATTTCTCCTGCGTTGAATATCCTTGTTTCTAGACAAAGAAGTAATGAAACCCATCCTTTCTGTATTATTTAAACAGGAGTAAAATCAATTGAAAATCAGACTTACAATTCTGGGTAATTTCTTTGGGAAATGCAAAGTAATGTTTATGTTCTCCTATGCTACGCTTACACAAATTAAAACTAAAAGGTGAAACACATTTAATCTTATATTTTTATTCTTAAAATGGTGAGAGTGCAATTAGCAATATTCATTACAACAACAACAAAAAAAGTAAACTGGAAAGTCACTTTGCCTTTGCACTTTGCATTTTACACCATGGGAAGAGTAAGTAAACTCATCTGTTTTGAGTCAACAGTGTGTCCTGGCAGCCAAAAGGGCCATTGAGGCAAGTGGTTGTTCCACACACTGCACTGGTGTGGCCCTGTCTTGGGTACTGTGTGCAGCTCTGGGCACCTCAGTAGAAGAAGGACAAAAAACTATTAGAGTGTGTCCAGAGGACAATGAAATATGAAATAGAAATTAAAATAAAAATTAAAAAATCTCCCTAAAAAGGAAACCAATCCCAGAAAACAGAGCTGTATCCTTTTTCTTTCATTTGCATTTATGACACAGGTATTACTGTAAGTGAAGACTGATGAATATCATGATCAAGATTGTAAATTCAGGACATGCTGTCTATCAAATAAAAGAACTTGAATGCACTTCTAAAATATAGAGACAGAAGAAGGGAAAAGAACTCCATCCCTTAGAAGGGATCAGTAAAAGTATAGTTTGAAATACATCACTTGGGAAAGCCAAACTTAGAACTGAAGAGGTTCTAAGGGAGAATTGGAAAAAGGAGTCCAATGTCAGCGGGAAATGAAGCAGCAAAAAGTAAGTCCTATGTGTATGCTAAGTTTGCAGCTTATTATATCAAATTTATCTTTTGCAAATATTTTCAATCTGTAGTGCATATTTAATCTTTGGGATTTTTTTTTCTTAAGTCTGTATAGTGATCAAACTGGATTCTAATGAATACAACAGTCACACTGTATAATACTTTAATGAAAGACCCAAATTCAAACATAACAAACTTGTTCCTTGGAGCATTTGCAACCCAAAACAATCAAGAATCTAAGATACCGTGATGCGTTTTTTCTTCTGAGCCAATTTTGTGTACTCAGTAGATCTGCTAGCAGGTGTTATGCAATAGAAATGCAGACAAATACTGACCCAATTTACAACTGTAAGACTGTTATAATCTCCTATTGTCATTCTGCATTACATGTTGCATCAAGATGCCATTTGATAAATATTTTAAATTAAGGTAAATGGATGATTGTAAAAGGAGCAATGATTTTTCATGCCACCAACTATATGTGTCTTTTTCATGCTGTTAGTGTTTGTAAGCCATGCAGCAGGCTAGACTAGAGGAAATAAAAGAGACAATAATACAGAGGCAACAAAATATTTTCATCCACATCAATTCCCTGACCTGGCTCCCTACATAACCTTGTGAGTGCTACAGTGAGCAAACAGGAAGGAAGAAAGGAATATAGGGCTGGGGATCAGATTAAGTCCATAGCACCTCAAAAGCAATAGTTTTTAAATAGATTAAATTATATTAAATAGATAGATAGATTATCTATTTAATCTATATTAAATAGATTAAATAGATATTTAATACTAAAATTCAAGTAGTAGTCTCTCCACTACTTTTTTCAATTTCTTTGCATTCTCTCTACTTCTGGTTTAATCTTACCAAGTTGATGGTTATCCCTCTGAAAACTTCTCAAATACTCTGCCTATTTTTCTTGGTCCATTGGTCAAAATTGAAATGTGTTACCTACCAAAACTAATGTGAGAAACTCCTGTGGTCTAAGAGTCTTTGTACAATTTTGCAGTTATAACCAAATCTGTTTTATCAATGTTTAGCTTCTGTCTCCTTTTCTGTTATCATCTTCCAAGAATTTCTTCTTCTGTTTAATTTTGTCCAACTAACTCCTTGGTTTTGAGCAACTTTTCCAAGGCTTAAAAGGCATTCTATGAATAGTAAATAAATAAATGTATCCAATTGATAAAGAAAGCTTTAAAAAAAGAGCCTTTCAAGTGATTGCAGAGCCTTGGAAAAGGTTGAGGTAGGAGTCTGTATTTTATTACACTTCATCAATGTGTGAAGTTGGAATGTATTTTAGGTGTGACAGTAACAGAATTGTGGATGGAAATAGAAAATTTTTCCATATGAAGATGCTTCATGCCCAGAATAACACATTCTTCTTGCTTACAATAAGACATCTTGTGACAAGTACAGGATTGAGCAACACTACACTGTAATTAAGGATGATACAGCATGCTGTTATTTTGCAATACGACTTGCCTATAAGCATCTTATTCTTGCTATTTGTCTGCTTATTAATAACTAGTAAATTAGAGAGGGTGCTGAAAGGACTAAGTATATAGCATAGCCTTTCATTTCTATATAACACCAATTCCAGACCTGGACAGAAATGCTCATGTTGAGAAGCCATAGTTTAGTAGCATTTTCTTAGCCTGTAGTGGTAAAAAATTTCACAGATGATGCACATGTTCATAACAAAATCAGCTGCTACTAAGTGTATCGGTGTTGATTATCTCTTTAGAGAGACTTAGAATTGAATGCTACAAGTGGCAATGTTACCTGGTCCTAAAAGAACAAAGAACACTTATTCCTTAGAGGCATATTTACAGAACAGTAAGAGAAAACCAACATAAATAATGATGAATTCAATTAAAAAATAATTAAAAAAATTTGTGATCATAATGCCTTAATTTCATCATAGAATAAATAAATAAGAAGGACTCCTAATCTTCTACTTTTTATATGGAAGCAGTGGGATGGCTTTCTGATATGAGGTCTGATCACTTTCTCTATACTCACTTCAGATGCTATACTCATAGCAGGGAAGATACAGAATGTAAGATGAAAACCAAAAGCAAGGAAGGTATAAGAATTCTGCACCAAAACTCAAGCTGACATTTAAATGAACTTCTTAGTGATTTCATTGTCGTTATTTTCAGGGTATTTATAAAAATACCCTAATTATAATGAACTGATATTTTAAAAGTGTGTAAACTTCTAAGTTTTTAGATCAAAAAATTATCAGGAATTATGATTTTTCCTTAGGATAAACCTCCTTGTTTAAAAGAAATAGGTTAGCTTTGGAGTTTTAAAGCATTTCTAATGTAGAGCTACATTTAAAAAAAAAATTGTGTCAATTTTGGAACAACTTGTTCCAATTACATCTGTAGTGTGGATCTTAGATAAGCAGCGTAGCTAATTAATTCTTAACTGTAACATGCAAGTTATGGTCCTCGGTATTGTAGTGGCCTGCTGCCAAAGATCTAACAAAGGAAAGGCTTTTTTTCTTTCCTTATGCTGTTCATACAGGGATTAATCACCAGAGAGAAGAATTCCCAAAGCCTCCTCCCACCAGAGAACTAAAATTTACAGATATAATTTTTTATATTTTATATTTATAGACACAATTGTTTTCAATTATTTTAACTTTTCTTTTTTCTTTTTTTCCCCAAAGTGTAAGGCATTTGACTGTTCATCTACTTTATGGCATTATTCTCCACCCATTCTCAAATCTGACTAAATTTACACTGAGGTTTTAAATGATCTCTTTGGCTAATCAACAATTGTTGATCAAAAAAGAAAATATCTTCCAAAATAAACTTGTAATAAGTTTTAGTTGATTTTAAAAGACAGGGGATTCTGGTGCTGAGTAAGCAATTACTTCTCTCTTCCTATTAAAATACATTTTTCATTATAATCAAAACTAAACGGCTATAATGTCATTGTACTGGATAATGTCAGTGACTGACATAATGGGATGATTTTATTATGGATCTAAGTGTCCAAATGTGAACTATAAATTTAACTCAAACCACTTAGCTAACTTTGAAAACCCCATAAGATGACAAAGTGAGCCTGTTCTTCAGTTATAATTCTGTATTACTATGATGCGTGTTCTCTTCATGAATAACATCTCCACCTGTAGTTTCCTATTACCCTTTGAAGTGTTTGTAAGATATGCTGAACATACTGAACCTGTTCTTGCATATCTGTGCATTTTTGGTATTATTGATACAGAAGTTCTATCAAAGCAAACACAAATCAAAGCCAAAATTTAATCAAATAACAAATGCAGGTTGAAGGATTCAGCAATGTAGTTCTAGAGGTGAAGTGTCACACAGCAGTAGTTTCATTTTTACAAATTTTATGGATATTTCAAAATCTGGTATTGTATATTACTACTTCAAAATGTCATCAAGCCTTAACTTAGAAAAAGCATGAAAGGAGAACATGCTTATGAACATGGAACTGCATTTATTTGATACTTTAATGAGCAGTGTATTAGTTCCTGCAGAATATTGTTTCAACCATACTGGATTAGAGTTATCACTGCTTGTCTAGACAAGGATCAAAATGTGAATCTTAAATTAGATTGCCTTAAGATTTGTTTTTGTCAGGGTATTTTATTTATCTTAATAATATGACAGTCCAGTAGCTGAAGAATGTAAGTTCAGAAATAAAAACTTAGAATCTCTTGAGAAATTTCTTTCATGACTTACACTGTATATTAAATATTTTTAATGAAAAATGAGATTGAAAATAAAAACAAAACTGAAGTAAGGCTGGCATATAATTAAGATCTCAAATTAATCACTGTCTTAGGTAAACTTCAATATGAGGCATGTATCAAAATGATAAATTACAGTAGCACAGGCTGACAAATATGGCTTATTTAACAACATTATTCTGAAAGAAATAAATTAAACAGAACATTGAAATAGATTTTTTCCAGACTAAGGGAGCAACATTTTTTTCTTCCAATAATTAAATATTTCTTAAGGCAGATGAAATGATAGGTTACTCATTCTTTTTTAACTTTCCAAAAATGAATTTTTTGCAGATGTTAAAACAAATTAATATATTTCCATTCATTTTGCGTGGAACAAAATTATGCATGGTTCTGTGGCTCTCTAATCAATCAACTTATTTATTTATTAAGATTTATCAAAGAAAATTTAGCATCCAACAGACTAAACACCAACTAGTAGTTGTGGGAGAATAAAATGCTAAGTCTCTAATCAAGCACATGTGCATGAGCTTTTTTTCTTCTACAAATGATATGCTATTTTGCAAATTAAAGAACAAAGGAGATAAGTCTATATAGATGAATTTATCGAACATACTCTCTTTAAAATAGGATGGCAAATTCTTGGTAGCAGAAGCAATGTTTAACTACTTTTTTTTTCACATACTGTACTTTTCTAACTCTACCTTATTAACATATTGTTAATATTGTTAAGGCTCCATACTGAGCCTTTGAGAGGTACCAGTGGTTAGACACTTCTTCTTGCATGGCACAGTCCCCTGCCTGCAAGCTAGACCCATAGTCTTGGACAGTGTGTTTCGTGCCTGGAGCCCAGACCCATAATTTCACAGAGCAATTGCTGTTTGTTCAGCTTCACAACTGCTACTTCATGCAGTTCACCCATGAGAGTGGTAATAAAGTGGCCAATGGGAAAGCTAAAGCAGATCAAGTTGGCATGAAATTCTGAGGGGAAGAGTGATGGGGATATGATCCCTGATGGTGTTGGGAGCCCTCTGAATCTTTCTGGTTAGGAGAAAAGCTCTGGCTATGAGCAAGCACATCCAGCATACCAATGTCTAGCTGCAGAGTTGTCTTCAAGGGTTTGACCTCCTTAATCATGGTACCTTACCTGAAGATGAAGCAAGACTGCTGGGAAGAAATAAAATCACCTGATCAAGGAAAAGAAGGACATAATCGGAAATTAACTTGTTTACCTCTAAAAAAAAAGGGATGGGGACCTAACTGCAGAATAGAAGAAAATTGAGCCCAGGATTAGACAGAAGGCTGTGAGTTAAGTAGCAAAATTGGGATGTTAGACTTTAAGGCATCACATTTGGATTTATTTGGGGAATTGTTAGTCAGCATCTCCTGGGAAGCAATTATGAGGAGAAAGGGCAGCCAGAGAGACAGCTGATTTTTTTAAAAGACAACCAACTGTTTTAAGGGGAAGTGAACTTTGGCAAATGACTCATGAGGCTAACAAGGTAACTTTTTAATGAAATAAAACGTAAAGAAATACAGACCCTCAAAAAACTGGAGAAAAGGACAGACAACAAGAAAGGAACCTAAAAATGCTGCTTCACTTTTAGCATAAGGGCACAAATACTAGTGAGAGGCTTATAAAAAAGTGGATCTCCTAAGTGCCAGCACAACCCTGCTGCTCACCTAGCATCCCTGCCCAAATCCCAGGCCTCCTTATTTGCACAATGGGTCCCCTACTTGCTGGCTTGTACAGCCTGATGCTCACTAGCAAACACAAGGCACTCATGCACTTTCCCAGCGTGGGCTCTCCACCCACTGATATCTCATTCCAGATCAAGGACTTCCTACCTGCTCATGAGTCCAGCTGGAAGTATGCTGGTGAATGACACATGCACACCTGGTTTGAAGAAGATTGGACAGTTGCCCTTCACATGCCCCCCGCACCAGGCACATGAATTGCTTCAGCTGCTGGTGTTGATCCTCTTACTTCACTCAAGCCAGTTCCTCCCAGTAGCTGATTTTTTTGGACAGACACTGTTTCTGCCTCAGTGAGTTGCAGCCAAGACCTCCACCCACTCCAGTAGCAGGCACTGAGTCCGCACTCACTCCAATAACTGATACCACAGTCCAGGGGCACCTACACCCCCAGTCTGATTCTGGTAGTTGGGACTCAACCCTTGAAGCCCTCACATAAATGCAGGATAAAGAGTGATACTGCACCCAAAGTTAAAAAAGAATTTAACAAGAAGATAGGACAAATTATGGTGATCAGGTGCAGAGCTCAGCCAGATGAGTATACTGACTAAATCTGTTTTCCAGACTGATATCACAACACTTAAAATATGATGACAATGCAGAAGAATAGCACAAAATAATTTCTGATTTGGAACAGAACACTTTATGTTAAGATTTTAAAAGCCCATATTAAAGAAAAAGAATACTCTGAAGTGTGTAATTTTATTACAGTTTTTAAAAACCTAGCATAAGAACTAACAGATGTTAATAAGGGCTCTGTAAATTATAAGAGAGCCAGTGCCTGTAAGTTTAAAAGTCAGAGTTGAAAATCTGACTTCTAAGTAAGGCAGAGTCATCAGCAGAATTAAAGGCAGTGATAATTTTCTTAAATCTTGATGTCTTCAAGTGCTGTTTCCAGAAGTTATTCTTTTTTAGTGAAATCCAAATTAGTGATTGTAGTTTCAATAAAATGGTGTGACATGCAATAAAAATGAACCAAATTTTCCTTTACTCTCTCTGGATTCCTATACAGGAATGGTGGGAACATATAGGTAACGTGTTTAAAACATATTTGAATATTTGCACCAAGGCAACCTGGTCTTAGTTTCATTAAGAGTGATTCCTGTTTGTGCTACAGCATTACAAGTACTTCTTGCATTAAGATTAGCATGATAGCTCTGAAGCAATGACGTATTGTGACACAAAGGCTACACTGGATCAACTGGAAGAAAAAAGTATTTTATTTAGAGACAATGTTAAGTATTATGTAACAGAGGGTGTTTTGGAAATGTTACTTATGATTTTAAAAAACTGGCTAGGAAGATGTCATGCGGCTATACATCTCTGTATCAAATAAATGGGAAAGAATATTGATTTATAGTTTTGTCAGGTAAAATATCTGAGGTATTTTGAAACTTTTAATAGCATGGGCTTCTTATTTTGCTTTTTGTTCTCTGTATTAATGCTGAAGTATGAAAAATATGATCAAAAGCAGAATAATATTTTGTTATTGTTAATTGCAGCATAAAATCTGTGCAAATTTACTTTTCTTAGTGGAGCTGTAGACAAAACACATCAATATAAAAAATCTATTTGCAACATGATGTAGAACCATATTTTATAGCTTACATATTCGTTTATTCTTTCTCTAAACTTTGTTTATTCTTTGATAACTCCTCTTAATTCACTAAAGTATTTTTAAAATATTGCAAATTGGAACTTTGCCTTCCTTATACCAAGGGAGTTCAGAACTACCTACCGTGTTAATGACTATTTTGAAGAGTGGAACAATGAAGCTAAACCCTGATAAGCATCTTTCTTTATTTCCCTGAATATACAGTCATTTTATTTCTGCATCACTACTACTGTACAAGTAGATACAAGTCTATGAACAGGCATCGTTGGGATGTTTGCCATGCACAATTAGTATTGCAAGACCAGAAGGATAGGCTAGCTAATTTGATGTGACTTCGTAGGTAATGTGACAGATACTCATACATTCAGCCAAAAGAAGCTCCAGCACCTTTTTATTTTCTTGTTATCCAACAGGTTGAATTGAAGTGAAAATATAGAACTTACATTGCCTTCTTATGCTTAGTATATTTTCTTGCAGATTTAGAAAGTTTCATTTTCAAAGCAGAACTTTCCATGATGAATACATCCAGTAATTTAAGCATTCTCTACTTTTATTTTTTTTTGTGTGTGTGTATTTTTATTTCAGAAACACTATGAAAACTCAATTTAATTCCATTTTTATTAAGGCTTGCTGAAGTAATCTTGTGACAGAGAGCAGCCATATCCAAAATAGCTATGACAAAATTTGAACAACAACAAAAAAGCCTGTAATATCTGTCAGGTTGTAAGTCTGGTGTCAACTTTACAGGTGAAGTCTGTGGCTTTTATGATTCCAACCTGGCAAACACTTTTTGGGTTGACCTTTTATAGACACCAGTCCAACATTAATCAATAATTCATTATTACTCCTTTAAATTTTTATATGAAATCAGTAGCAATATTATTAGCTTAATATAGCTAGTACTTCATGAACTTTATCTAAATCTAAGATTTAGATTATATGTAACCATATTTCTAAATTCTAATAGGCAGCAGAGCTAAAATAGATTATCCTATTTGTTCACGTTCTCTAGTTCTATACCAACTGCCAAAATTATTTTTAGCATACACATCCTGGCACATTTAAATCCTAATAGTATTTCTGATTTACATGCTTCAATAATCCTGCACATCAGTTACCACTTTTTCTTAATATTACTGAAGGAAATGTACGATAGGTCCCTAGAAGTCACTAGATAGAAATCCTATTCCATTAATAAACACCATCTGCTCCCTTCTTTCCTGGTCCCCATTATAGATAAAGATGAGATCAGTCCTGAAATTTCTAACATTGCTCTCAAATCCATATCAAAAATGGTTCAGCAAAATTGCTGAATTCCTATAGCACCACTCTGGTACAAACATGAAGACTATTTCATTATTTATACAGTGTCTAATAATTCAGTTTTATAATTCAGCTTTAAAAAGATGTGTAGCAGTTCAAAACAGATAAAATTATATTTTATAACACTTATAAATAATTGCAATTCATCTCCAGGACATTCAGAATAATCTATATATTAAATTCTTTCCCATGATCAATAGAATGGCACAAAAATGTCTATCATATTATCCTTGGATAAAGATTGACATAAATACTAGCAGTAAATTTGTTAATGAAGTAAATGATTTTAACAATGTCTTCTCCATGTTTAGTAGCTTTAAAATAACCCAATAAGAACAAAAGGAAACTGTTCAAAGCAGGACTAGGTTCACTGGAGCGCCTTGCTGTATGGGTTAAGCCTCTATGTTGTTTTCTTTCTTAGCAGCTGTATTTCCTCACCCATGCTCTCAATGAATAAAGCTGCTGACATATCTCAAGACAACAGGAAATTAACAAATGCATTAAGTTCTGAAGCCAAAATGATTTTATCAGAAATAAAGCTAAAAAGACAAAGCTACACTGTGACTTGGACTAAATGATCAAATAAAGGATAAGTACAGCATTTCTTCTCCATACATTAATACCTATACATGTTATACAGACCCTGAAAGCTACTAAAAAAAGAAAAAAGTTGCCAGAAATCTCTCCAGAAGAAAACAGTCATGGAATCATCAGACTTGTAACTCCCACATTTCTCACTCCATCCAGCAAAGCTGTGTTGCTAGGCAGTGATGAAATGATAAATTGTTGCTCGTAATTATTGTAGCTCAAGTTTTTTTCTTAAAATCCCTCCTTAATTTTCAAGGCATCTCACCGTTTGCTGTTTTCACTGGAAGTGAAACCTTTTTCTTTGGTGTAATCTGTTCAGTTTTCTCTCTAGAAATCTTTTTCTCCAAAGTTATTGGCTATATAAAGAGGTCTATTTCTCAGAATGTGTTCTTTCCCAAATAATAAAGAATTGGAACATAAATGTATATGTGCACAATGGTACCAAAGCTAACCCAAATATTCCAGTTGATATTGAGGAAAGTAAGAAGGTATAAGGGAAAGAAAGAAGGAGAGGAGGATGAAGGGACAGAGGATACAGCCTAAGGTTTGTGTTCTTGTTTGTAGGAGGCCAGAGTGGGTATATCTGTGGTTTATTTTGTACTAAATTTGACTGGATGTAATTGCAGGGGCTTATATATGATGGCTCAGCATAGAAGTTCTATTGATGATATAGTTTTATATCTTTTCATACACACTTTTATTCTCAGGAGACCAGAAAATTAATTTTTTTTCTCTGAGTTATGATCAAGAAAGTCCACAGTAGATTCATATTTTCTACAGATTTTGTCAGATACTCTGAAGTTTCTTGTCAACTTTCTGCTCAATATGTCAAGGAGGGTAAGAGGTCAGAGACAGAGATGTCGATGGACTTCATTTATTTGTGCTTTTTTGTTGTTGTTGTTTTGCTTTGTTTTTAAATAAAGTGAACAGTAATGCATCCCATATAACCTTCTGTCTATGTCTTCTTTTTACAAACGTTTTGAAGGAAAGTATTTTAAACAATCACTGCTTATGAAAAGTACATTCCTTCTTCATTCTACAATCACACCTGGATCTAATCCCTTCGGAAATATATTGCTACTGCTCATTTTGCTGTCTCGTACTATCTCTATCATTTTGCTTTATTGCAATAATAGGTTGCTAATCATTTCTGTCTTAGGTTTCAAATTACAAATGCATAATGAAACACTTAAGTATGTGGTCTGATATTTAGGGTTACTAAGTATGCAGATGTTTCATCAGGAAGCTAAAAAGTAGCTACTGGGCAATCAAAATTTTTGAAAATTGGATACTAGGTAGAACCAGGTCTGAAAATGTTGATTGCAGGGTTATATACATTCACAAACAGTACAAGAACAGAAATGGAAATTACCCTGATGTGATTATCATTTAAATACATCTATTCTCTCACGTCAAGGTATGATGCATGAAATTAATGCAATGTAATGAGTTTTCATTTCTTTGCTGGCTGGTTATAGAGACATGTAGCTTCATAGGAAGTCAGAAAAAAAAGCAATTGAAAGAAAAATTCTCTCACTGAATGAAGCTGCCTTGATGCAGCTCTTAAAACAGTAGTCCTGGCCATGGGAAGGGAGACTCCAGTGAACTAAAATTCTGAGGTCTAACGTCACTTCTTTCAATATTCTTGATTTCACAAAATAAAGCCTCAGATTCAAAAAAAAAGAGAAAAAAAAGAAAGTTGAGTATCAAATTCAAGGTAACAAATTTATATTTTGCTCTAAAATGTTGATTTCTGTGATTACCTCTTGCTTATGTGCAAGCCAGCAAAAAGTGTGTGTAATTGTCTCATTTATTTTTTATAATAAATCAAGGGGCAAAAAAAAGGCCTGACAATTATTTTATAGTTTTCATTTCATATCTAGACATAAGTACATATAGGAGGGAATTTCTATATGAAGAAGCATTCTAATACATCCTGCCTGAAGGTAAACAATGTCAATGGCTGAAGACATTTTACTACAGAGTGATTCTGGGCTGTATTTCTATGGCAGCCTTTCATTGCACTACCACTTGTAGGGGGTTGTCCTGGTTGTTGAAGAGTTAATTACTCAGCTATTTACCTCCCCAGAGATTAGATTCTGTTGCAGATGGGACTGAGCAGGGTACAACAGTGGCCTCAGAGCTTGTCCAGGCAACTTACTATAGCTCTTGGCTTGCTGACAGAGACACTTAATGGAAACAGAAAGATCAAGTGTCTTTACCTCAATTTATTTTTTTTAAAAAGGGGAAGGGAAGGAGAGGGAGGGAAGGTTTCATATGTGAAACTATATTTCTGAAGGACTGCATAGAAAGCATACATTGTAACTTCATTAAGGTTATAAATGTGTATTTTTATAGATATTTGATAAGAATCTTTCGATAAGAATGTCTTACCTTCATAGTAAACTTTAAATCCATGAGCACTAACTGCAAAGTCGCTTGTCAAGCGCAGTGAAAATACAGATTTTGTACTTGTCACAGGTGGAGGAAGATGAAATCCTGTTAACCTAAGAAACAAAAAAGCACAACACATAGTTAGTTGACTGAAAAATAAAACTGTGTGTGACAGGTTGCTGTTCCAATAGCATTTCATCATGGAAATGACAACTGGCATAAAAGTATATAGTTTATATTATTTGAGAAAATTATTTTTATATGAAAGTTTAAGGAATCAGTACAAAATTTTTGTGTCTTTCATGGATACTGTAATAAGTAATTTAGGAAAAAATTTTGCTGAAGCTAAAAAAGATATGTGCTTGCAATAGCTGAAGATGATAAAGTTAGATAAAATAGTGTTAGATAAAATGAAAGACATAAGCAACAGTGGAAAGTACCAAACCGTGTCAAAACAGGGGATGGTGTGTGTTAGCTTAGATAACCGTAGAGGTGTCAGTTATCTATCCACAGGAAGAACATGGTGATGAAGGCTTTGAGCCTTCCTCTGATGACCACCAGAAAGACACCTTAGGAAGCATTGCGCTTATGCCACTAGGAGGGGGGAGGCATGTTCAGGGGTGGGTTACATTTTGAGAACTCATTGTCTATGTAAAACATTTTACCAGAAAAACCATGAATATTTACAAATAATAGGGGATAAAAGCAAGAATATGTAAGAAAAGAGTTGAGCCACAAGAGGAGAAATCCCTTGTGTAGGTCTCAGGAGGCTGTAATAAATGTTCTTTTCTCCACAGAATTTATCCCTGACTAAAATTTGATACAGTTTCTCACAGATACTCAACCAGGCAACACAAATCAGTTTGAGAAAACTGTACATAGTAGAGACGATAATTAGAAATAGAAACTGGACTTTAAAAATGGTCAAGATTATCAGTAGATGAAAAAAAAGAAAAAACCACCCCTAAACACCAGCCAATTTATATTATTTAGGGTTATGCTCAAACATCTATTGCATTATATATTTTACACACATGTCTGTTAAAATTCATAGTGGATGAATATTCTGCAACAATGTGATGAAAGAAAGGAGATCATGATTCATTTTAATGAGGGGATTTAAGATTATTTAA
>JAOXNG010000012.1:142774969-142787257 GCA_028566535.1 Scolopax minor
GCTTTGAGTCACACCTCTACAGTTTAGCTCTGAACATTCCTATCAAAATAAACAGGATATACATTTGCTCAGTAATTGAAAACCAAGCTTTTACTTGGTTTTCAGACAATGAACACAAAAAAGACCACTGAAAAACCTATCTGAAGCAGACTAGTTAGAATGTAAAAGTATGGAGCTCTTCAGTTTGAGGGTTTGGCTTTATTTCTCTAGTCCTAGAAACACACAATGGTTAAAGTTTGAAAGGACCTTAAAGTTCATCTATTTCCAACCCCACTGACATGGGCAGAGACACTTTCCACCGGACCAGGTTGCTCAAAGCCCCATCCAATCTGACTTTCAATACTTTCAGGGAAGGGGCTGACACAGCTTCTCTGGGCAACCTGTGCCAGTGGGTTTTTTTATATATACAAACACACACACATAAATATATATTATAATAAACACAGATAAGCATTCCAAAAGTCATCAAGTAGGGATAAAATGCAGCTTAATGACAACAACAATAAACGCACAACTAGAATATTCTACTCTTTTTTCTATATGCCTTGACAATGTTGTTTCTTTCATGCATGTCATTCCACTATGCATGAAAATGACAATGTAGTATTGTTTAAAAAAAAAAAAAACCATTTTCTGATGTTTTTAAATATTGAGGAATAACTAGAACTGTTATTGCAGTAGGGACCAAATAATTACATTTACAATTTTAAGAACACACTGCTGTGTGTGTATTTGTCCTGTTCCACTGTTAGGGACAGTTATTTCAAAATATGGTATTGCTTTTCCTTAAAAAGTAACACTTTTAACTAAATATTATCAAGAAAAATTCAATAAGACAATGTCTTTTTAGTTATGTGCTGAGATCCACTATTTTACCAAATAGATAAATTTATTTTCATGCTTGGAGTACCACAATCATTTCAGGAAATAAATTTCAAAGATTCTATTATTTATGTTGAAAATGGGTAAGAAAATGCCACTGTTTGTATTTAGTCATGGATGATAGCTATGCATCTATAAAATACACATCTGTAAATAGATACAGGTCCATCAGGTCTGCATCTAGCACATACCTTTTAATAAATGGGCGTGGTCTTAAATAAAAATAAATGTATAATCCAAATATGAGTCCATTTAGCTAATCTATTTTGCAATCATCAAATAATAGGTTAGGCTGTGTTATCTTAGTTCCATTCATGAGTAATTTTGGCTAACATTAAAAAAGCAATTTGTTATAAATATAATCATATAGTGGTGGAACCAAGACTTCTAAGGGAAATAATGATTACTGCAAACGGGATATCTCACAAAAAAGAGGATAAGTGAGCTACCCACATTTCATACCAACATATGCAGTTACAGTTGTTCCTTTTTATTACTCTAACTGATAAAGACAGCCAAACAACAAACTTAGGCAGGAACTTTCAAACATTTTCATTGTTCCTGCATTGTTTTTATAACAACATAATATTGTTTTATAAAAATGCTAAGTATAACTTTTTCAAACCACAAGATGCAAAATGTGAAATCAACATGAAATTTTTCTCAGGACAGAATCCATTTTACAGTGAATACACTTTTTCAGAATGTTGAAGGTTGGTCCTGCTCTGTATCTTTCTTGAAATTCAATACAAGCAAAAAGTGACCACTTCTCTAAATACTAATCTGAAAAATGCACAGTTTAAGAAAATACATTTTTAATTCAAAATAAAATAAAATAACAACACAGAAAGCACAATAAATAAAATTTTGTGCTGAGGTTTATAATTATTTTGAAAAAACAGTAACTTATCTACTTTTAAAATGGTTCCTTCATGGCTTAATATCAGTTAAAAAAAATCTTACAGCTGCACCACATAAAACACTGTAAGAACCACTGCCATATAAAACTGAATCACATTAGCATAATAAGGTAACCAGGTATTATAGCATGTTGATCGATAACTAGTGTTATTAATCAAGATAACATTAGTAATCTTGAAAAGAAGAAGAAAACAATGTTGAAAAATACAGTGAGAAAAAACCAAAACAAACCAGATTTAATTTCCCTAGACAACAGCTGAAAAAACCTTAGTCACAGAAATATTAAACCTACTTCACCTAAAACACAGGGACAGAGAAGTTTTTCAATCGTCCACATACAACTGAACAATCATGTCAAATGTAACTCCAAAATTTAATATACCCAATATACCCAGAGCTGAAAATCTATCAGAATCTTGCCTGCTACAGGTGCAAACATAGTAATGCAAACAGAAACTTGTTTAGATTTTTTTAGTTGAGGGCTTTTTGTAATTTTAGTTTAAAAAAAGTGGTACTCAAATGTGGTAATTTCACAGATGGAAACTATAAATAGGAAATGGTAAAGTAAAAAAAAAAAAAAAAAGAAAAATTAGCAGGGGATAATTTAGTGGACTTAGAATTGTAGGACAAATACATATAAGACAATTTTACTAGGAAATGGAGTGCAATGGAGTGGAATGCAGTGAAATGCAATGAGACATAAATTCTAGACAATAGTTTGGTAGTTAAAGCAATATTGTGCAAAGACGAAGGTACAAATAAATTCAGAGCTTTTTTTTCATGGGAAAGCCTAGTCAAATCTATTGTTTTCCATTTTCACTTTAAAAAAGAAATATATCTCCATGTTAATTTTTTTCCCTTTCTCTAACCATAATTACAGAATTTATAACACTCAGCCCAAGAATGAGACATGTACATAGTTTGTATGTAGTTCTACATATTTATATGTGGAAACATAGTACCTTTTATAATACTTTGTATACCAGTGGGGGAAAAACCTAACTTTAACTTGCTCACATAGTGAATAGTATTATTTTTCACACCTCTGAGTTCTGTATTTTGGCCAATCAAGAGGTTTACTTGATTTTTTTTTTCTTGGTATAGAGGATTTTATGATGATTTTGTATTTTAAATATTCATTCAATTCTATATTTAAATACATTTTTACTTCCTGTAATTACTTGAAATCACAGAGGAAACAAAAATAATTAATAGAAACTAATATAGGCATGATTCATTTTCTCATGGTCTGCTATAACATGTTTACAATTGCACTGGGACTAGGCAAAGAATATTTTTGCAAAACTGTTAACAATCAAATGGCTATGAGAGGTAATTACCTTAATTATCATTTCACAGTGATTTTTCCATCCAGGTTATATTTATAGAGTTGAATTATCAAGTGCCATACTACATGCTTTCTATGAAGGCAGTAAACAAAGAAATTACTTTCAAATTTCAAAACCACTAGGCTTTGGCTTTCTTTTGGATCTTGCCATGGAAGAAAACTTGTGTCAATGGTTATGATTTGAAAATTGTCTCCTTTAATATTTACTGTTGTCTTCAAACTGTACAAACCTTTTTGCAATTTGTCAATTGCAATCTGCTTTCTAAACGACAGCTAAATAGTACAGTACATGGACATTTGCAGTACAGAAATAGCCTAGAAACAGAGCTATTTTCAATCAGCGCTTTGCCACTTTTGTCTATGTAGAGTTCCATTTGGGAGTTTCCATGGATCTGCTATTCACTTTAAAGCATCTACCTCTTCTCATTCCTGTCATATCATACCTGCTGCTTACTGAATTTTCTCATTTTTTTTAGAAAATGGTGTAATAAAAGATATGTCAAAGACACTATCTATCTATATATATATTCTCTTTGCAATATTCCTCATTTTCATACTTAGTGTTTATTTGTTATATCATCACACTGAGTCCATTTCATTTCACTTTTCCAACACACAATATTCCACCCCAAAATACGAGGTCCATTCTTTTTTTATAGATGCTTGCTATTCTAGAGGTGTTCTCATCAGCAACTTTAATCACCTTGTAAGAGTATTAGAGAAAGGTCCACCTGCAGGCTTTATCAGTTTCTTGCAGCCCATAGGTAACATTAAACAGCATTTGTCCAATAAAGGTTTCTATTTGTATAGTATTAGAAAAGACCTGAAGGAGATGAGGATTGCCTGCTTGTAAACCTCAGTTAAAATATTGTCTATGTAGATAGTTTTAGTATGGTAGATGTACAGAAAGTGACTTTAAGCTGTAAGCAAGTAAAGCAAATCTATTTTATATTAAATGAACCTCCAACATTGTTTAAAACTGAATAAAATATATATTTCTCTCTATGCATAGCTCATTTCATATTATAAGGAAGCAGTATTTAACTACCCAAATTACTTCAGTCCTCTGTATAGATATTATCAAGCTAAGTTTCCTATAGACCTTGAAAAGTAGATGTGCAGTGTATATGCTCTACAATGCAAAAAAGAAAGCACACTGAAGTGATGTAATTTGGTCAACAAAATATAAAAAATTTTATAAATTCATGACTGAATTTGTAAATCCTAATGAAAAGGACATTTTTGCATAATTGTCAGCATTGCTATATTTAGGTCCTGAAGACCTGCACTGACTACAGAAGAACTATCAGCAGATTTTAAGATTTTTTTGGTGCTACTAGCACTTAGAGATAACCTCCAGATCATGGGGGATTTTTCATTGTTTTGTTTTGTTTTGTTTTGTTTTGTGGGGTTTTTCGGTTGGGTTTTTTTGTTTGTTTTCCTTTGGTAGGAAAATCCACTCTTCCATGTCAGCAGATTCAGGAATTTCTAGTATACTACTGACATTAATTTATACTTAGATAAAATAAAATATAACATATTCTAGTTTAGTATTAATATATAGTTGTTCTAGATACATTCTATCTATGTAGATAGATAGATTCAACTATCAATTTCATGAGTTATGTTTATCAATATTGTCATCTGCAACAATACAAGGTAAATTTAACAACCAGGTTAACAGTTACTTTTCTTCCATGTGGGCAAGTCAAACCATTAGACACTCCTGCAAGAGAGTCATTCCCATAGACTATAACTTTCTGGGACAACATTACTATTGTGAACTATCATTCTTCCCCTTTTTAAAACTACAGCATAGGTGGAATACTAATGGCCACAGACTCTGCTGGCATACTGTTGTATAGTTTCATATATGTGGGTCGTATATAAGTGGTCTCCACAACAAAAATCCTGTTTTAAATCCCATAAAGCAATTCAACTACGCAACAAAAAATATATGGTTCTCAGAGATGACCACTGTCATCTCCCTATAAAACTGGTCTATGCGTTCTTCACCTTCAGCTGCCTAGTTACCAGCTTTTCCAAATATAATTCTCAAGAGACTGTAAAAGACATTTTCCTTGCATTATATGAAAAGTCAAATAAACAAGGTGGTCCAATATCCATCAGCTATTTCAAAGTAGCCAGATTGGCTATCCCAGTTACTTAAGAGAAACCTATCCCGTGGAAGGCTGATAATGGAAAAGCCTCTTTCTAAGCTAAGTCAGTTAGCAGAAATTTACCTCCACCTTCCAATAATTACCAAAAATGGTTGGTTGGTTGGTTGGTTTTGGTTTGGTTTGGTTTTGGTTTCAGTTTGGTTTGGTTTTGGTTTTTGTTTTGGTTTTAAATCCTTAACATTTAACTCTGGACTTCCTTCCTAGCTAAATGGATATCTAACCATTTTTTCCTAACGTAACCTGCTAAAATCTTGGCTTCTTCGCATAAGTTCAAGAGACCAGTTATCGATTTAAATTTTCTATCTTTCACTCTCAATGGGTATCAAGAAATTTAACATTATATCAAAATATTCCCAAGAGTACAGCACAATTGGTATGACCTACTGTTCTTTCAGTTTTGTATTTTTAATAACAATATCAAGCATTTTATTGCTTCAATGCATTTTCTTCATAAAGCAAATTTTTCAGACTGAAAAAAAGAAGTTTACATTTAAATTTCTTGCCTGCTCAGAATCCATCTCACAGAGCTGAATATCTATTTACCATTACATTCTGCCACATTTTTTTTCAATTATCTTATCTACAAGCTTTGCTATATTTATTGCCATGTCCCTACTCACATTCAGTCTATTTGCAACATTCCATGTATCTTCTGTTTACACCTTAGCTGTATTTATTTTTTGTTCAGTGAAAATTTTCTTGTTAAGATTCATTCCGTTCTGTTATCTGTCTCATCATTTTCCATTTCGATGCTGTCTTTTCTTTTTTTAATTGCCATTGTTCCCTCCTTCAGTCTGCATTAGTCTTTTTTCTTTTTTCCTTCTGTTTCCTTATCTCTTCATTGATCTTTGACTAGCACTTATACCTTTTTATTTTCTCTTTCTTTGTAGGGGGAGAGTGTCATCCTATTTGTTTTTGTTTGTTGGTCCCTAAATTCTCAAGTGAAATTCCTTCTTTTCTTCTCTTTCCATGCAAATAGTGGAGAAAACTGTGGATCAGTTTAAAGAAAAATCAATGACTAAATGATCAGTGGTTTGAAGGTGTTTTCAAAGTACTGAAACCTTAATTTGATCCTAATCAGCTCACATTTTCTGCTCTGGTTGCCAATTTGGACAGAAAGTGAACAGTGACGAGAAGAAAAGTGCGTGTACGTAAGGCATAATAAACAGTCTGAGCAGAAAAAACTTGAAGAGCTACAGTTGCCTCTGATGGTAATGGAAAATTTTTGAGGTTCAGTAAATGGTCCATTGTCTCCATATCAACAACTCTTGTTCTATGTTAATATCCAAAATATCTTCAACAGGAGAGTGAGAAAAGGAAGCTTTGTATGCTTTCAGTTGTCAAAGTTAGTTAGAATGAAGATTACTGCAAATATTCCACTCTGACATGTCTTAAAGGCTAAGTAAACAAATAGTAAAAGAGATTTTTTTCTCTGTCGTATTTAATATAGAATGTCACAGAATTGCCATTTTTTTATTTTATTAGTACTGAGTCTGCTAACTTGAGCAACTTTTATGGTAGTAGATATGAGGTATGGAATTAACTTAGAGGATAAGCCTAATAACAGGATTTGAAATGGCAATAATAGAAGCCAAATAATAACTATACTCAGAAAGGGTCTTTATATAGTTTAAGTAAACAAAGAATGCTCATATGAGAAAGAATTTACAAAGAACAAAAGGAGACACATGCATTAAGTAAAATGGAGTTAAGTACAACAAAGCTTGGATTCAGAAGGAGAATCAACACATCATTAAGGCATTTTGCTCAGACAAAAATAGGCACTAAATCTGGGAACCCTGTGCTACATCTTGTACTATTGCAGATCACCTAAAGACAAATGAAATGGGAAAGGAAAGTGCAACTAAATCAAGAGTGAAAGTCAGGAAAATCTGTAAGTGGAAACCCTGACATAGCAGAAGTGGAGGAAGAAGGAGGCAAAAGCAAGGAATAGATGTGGGGTTTTTTTGTTTTCTGGTTTTGATGAGAGTTAGTATGAGAAAGATCGGAGCACTTTCTAACACATAATTGCATAATATATTACTGAAAAAAGTAAGGTAACAAGTTTAGCTGGGAGATAGTAAAGGAAGTTACATAGATATAAACCTTCACAAAAAAATTAAAGTGAAAGTTCTAAGGACCAGAAAGAGGAAAGAGTCTGAGTCAAAAGAAAAAGATTACTGTAGCTACTAGGGTGGCATTAATAAGGTGGAGGTTGCACTGATGTTAGTAGCATAGCTTAATTCCTGCCTGTTTGACCCAGACTTCTGTATGTTAAAAGGAAGAACACATTCAACATAGTTATAATAAGAAATGGAAAGCCAAGCACAGCTGTTGAATGAGAGCACTAGAATTTTACGCTATTGCTGACATTCATACATTTGCTAGCCTTCTTTCTTTGTAAAATTTCTGTAAAATAGTTTTAACACTTTAGTACATGTAATATGTAATTATAATCCTTCCATTTTAAAAACAGAAAGTTTAATAGGCAAAATCTAGTATTCCAGAAAGATATTTTCCCCTTCTAACATTTGTAATTGGTAGTATTTTGATAAGTGCTATTTATTTTTTAAGTAAAAAAATTACTAAAGTATCCTTCATTTTACTCTGGTGTGTTTTTGTTTGTTAGATTCATTGGTTGGTTGGTTTGTTTTGTTTTAATTTATCCCATGCCCTGAATGTTTTCCAAAAACATTTAGATGTAGAAAAGAGGATGGATGATGCTAGCATTTCAACATTGTAAAATCAAAATAATTTTAAATATTCAGAGAAATTATATCTTAAATTTGTAACTGGTTCTGAGCCAAAACACAATGTTTTATTACGTTGTCAGTATTACCTGGCACATTTATGATGGAAAGACAAGTATCTGACAATGCTATAAGGCCAGGAGCAGGCACTGATAAGGTGGCAGCAGTGTGCTCAACTCATCCATGTAGGTGTTCCCTTACTAGCCTGGGAAAGCCCTCATCTTTCTCCTAATGTGATCCTCCAGAACAATGAAACAGATACAACTCCCATGGCACAGTCAGAGCAACAAGTCTGGCTTTTTGTCCTGGAATATCCAATAGTTTTCCTTCGGCCCAGAAGGACTTCAGCCCAGAGCCAAGTAAGCAACCAACTCACCTCCTACAACCCTAGCAATATTTAGTATGATTAATATTAAGGATTCATTGCAATTTTACATGTTTCACTACCAAATTTTTCTCTGCTCTTAATTAGTTGGACCAAAGAAATTTATTTTAACTTTATAGTCAGTACTACAAATTCTAATTGGAGCAATATCTGTTATTCCATATGCTACGGAATTAAAAAATTACTTTTATTCAAGTTTAGTTTTGAGCTTATTCCTCTGTTATGTGATGACAAATACTTTTTTGAGTAGTTTGCAATACTATTAGCAAAGTATGACTCTGTTTATTTAGTATGAAATTCAAACCTTGGAAGTACAAGGAGATAGAGAATATACCAAATTACATTTAACACTAGGAGCATCCTGAAATTTTAAAGATCTACTTACTAATCTTCTGAAAACTTTGTTTCTCTTCAAGTGGTTAGGGAGTGAATGTTAAAAATGTCAGCATACTCGAGGAGTCAGGTGTTTTAGGAAAAATGTCAGCATACTCGAGGAGTCAGGTGTTTTAGGAAAAATCAATTCATCAACAGAGAAAAGGCAGTGTTTGATCTCAGTAATTTCTCCTGTGCAGCTCAGGAACACTGATCAGGTAACCTGTGCATTTGATTCTTGTTTGCCTCAGCAGGGAATGTAGATGAAAGGACAATTTATCTTGCTTAAAAAAAAGACATTAGCTCACCTTTTAAACACTAAGAATGTTAAAGCTTCCTTCCATTCAAATTTCTTAAGAGAAAATTAACCATGAGTAAGCAGAGAAAGTTTTTAATTCATCCTATTAAATATTTGGTCACAGCGACCATTTCAACATTTAAAATTATCTATGCAGATATGTGCTTGTCTTGCAGGCTCTCATACACAAGCAAAATACATATTTATTAAATGTTCAAAAATTCTAGTTTGTGCTAGTTGTCATACCTCCACTTTTCATGATTTTTAGATAAGCATATACATATTTCTTTTCACTTATGCATACAAATGGATAGTTGTTACAAAATGATTATACCTTTTGCTGACAGTGGAGCTTTCCAAACTTCCATACCATATCTGTCCTTTTGAAAACCACACACAGTGAAAGTTTCTGATATTTTCTGGTCTATTTGTCATTTTCTAAAAAAAATTATTTTTAGCTTTAGAAAATACATCATTTTTGTACTACAAAATTGCTTTCTGACCATAAAAATATGAAAAATTCTTTTAGTCAATGTAAGACAAAAATATGCTGGATTGAAGTATTCAGTTTATCCCAGCCAAATTTTAAATTTAAAATCAATTAACTGGTTAGATACTGACAATTTTGGAAAATACATTCCTTTGGAATTGCGAACAGAACTTGGATATATAATCACAAGTTATTATTCAATTACTTAAACAAATTTCTAATATCACATTGCAAGTTGGGGTCATAACTAGAGCAGAAAACTATATTTTAGAGAACTATCTTTTAGAGAACTATTGAGTATTACATCTCTTTTTAAACTAGTGTCCTGTTCTAAGCACATTACTCAAAAAAAAAAAAAAAAAAGAAAAGACAAGCATATTCTGGTATTTACTGATAGTATTTTACGCATTATGTATCGCAACGCATATTGCAATTTGAAAGTAATCGTATAAAACCAAACCCTGGTTTTTGTTTGGTTGTTGGTGGTTTTGTTTTAATTTTTGTTTTTGAGGGAGCTAAATATATAAGTGTGAAAGAAAGGATATACAAAAGTCACAAAGATGCACAGGGAGCGCAACAAGAGAGCCCTAAAAATAGGCAGTGTCTATAACATGTCCCAGAAAAACTCCCAAGTATGAAATTTTGTTGAAAGCTTGGTTCAGATACAGTAGGGTAATACTATCTTTCTGCAAGCAGATTTTTTTTTTAGGTGATTACAAACATATTATGGAAAGGTATTAATTTTATTGCATTTATTTCACAGCTTTAAACTATTCCATGTTTTCTCTATTTAGAGTTTGAGACAAAGATCTAGCATATTAAATATGCTTAATTGAACATATACAGTAACACAAAGATGAAAGTTTAAGATTGACAGTACACTTTCTGTAATGGCCCTATCTGACATGCTTGTCTTCCATTTGTTATTTAATTTAAGTGCCGTCTAAATCAACTAAGGCTATTAAGCATCCACTAAAGACAGCCAATGACTGCAAAACTCAACAAAATCCAATTCTGGGGAGGACAATTAAACAAAGAAGTACAAAACTGGAAGAGAATTAATTCAAAGGCCACGAGGTTCACAAATAGCTTAACTGCAAAATAATTTTCAATTAAACTTCTTTCAATCAGAATGTAAAAAGAAATCGAGTGTCCTTGCTTGACATTTTTTTTAGCTCGACAGTCACATATTTTACAAATATACCTTCATAGTCCCTTGAAAACATTCTTGACTGTTACAAAATTAAGCGGAGGGTGACTAGTGTAATCTGATTACACTTTCATTGACGTCATTAATTAAAATGATAAAATCTACTGTCATGCTACAAAATTCCCACAAGCAACTGTACCTCAGTAAAACTTTACTTCTTTAAGTAAAAACCTTTTGCAAAAAGAAAACTCTATGAAACAGGAAACATCACCTTACTACTTGCTACAGCAGATAAAAAAAATGTCACCACCAAAGATTTAGTCAAGCCTGCATAATTCCACTATCACACTTTCTTAATTTAAAACCCAATTCTCCACTCACACAAATGTGTACTATTTTTCTACTGCACCCACATGCTGGCAAGATCTTATAAGTCTTGCAAAAGTAGTCTATTTCAAGACCTGTATGGAGGCTAAATCATCTTTTTCTTTTTAAGTGCTGACTTATTCTATTCTTTTTTACAGGACTCCTTATGCATTTCCTCACCAGAATGCAGTGCCATCCTAAATTCACAACACCAACAATTTTGCCATACTCTCAAGATATCCTGGCATCCAGCCAGGGCCAACCCACCACGTTACTCATTTGACAGACAGAATTCACATCCTCCACAGATTTCAGATGACGAATTTTACTGTTCTAATTTCCTTCTAGTAGCATGTTACATTTTCTTTGTAGTGGACAGATGCTGGATTGTTACACAATAATCTTTAAAAAATAGTATCATTAACCGTGAATCAACACTTGCCATACAATATGAAAACACATCCCTTTGGATTAGCACTATGAAAAGTAAAATGAAACTGAATGCCCCCTGGTTAGGAATACATATTACATTCTTCATGACAGTATCATAGAACTATACAATCATAGAATGGTTTGGGTTGGAAGGGACTTCCAAAGATCATCCAGTTGAAATGTCCTGTCATATGCAGGGACATCTTTCAGTAGATCAGGTTACTCAAAGTCCCATTCAACCTGACCTTGAACACTTCCAGAGATGGGGATCCACAGCTTCTCCAGGAAATCTTTTCCAGTGTCTTACCACTCTCATCGCAAAAAATTTCTTCCTTATACCTAATGTAAGTCTACCCTTTTTTGTTTTCAAACCATTGCCTCTTGCCCTGTCACTATAGGCCATGGTAAAAAGTCCTCTCCGTCTCTCTTATAAGACCCTTTAAGTTATCAAAAGACACAATAAACTGTCCCCAGAGCCTTCTCCAGGCTGAACAGCCCCAACTCTCTCAGTCTTTCCTCAGAGGAGAGGTATTCCAGCCATTTGATAATTTTCTAGACCCACTTTGACGGTTCCATGTCTTTCTTGGGCTGGGGACCCCAGAACCGGACACAGTACTCCAAGTGGACTCTCACAAGAGCAGTGCAGAGGGGGAAAAGGGGAAAAGTCACCTCCCTTGACCTGATGGCCACAGTTCAGGATATGGTTGGCTTTCT
>JAOXNG010000012.1:142806292-142818942 GCA_028566535.1 Scolopax minor
GTACTATATAAACTGCCTGTTTGTTATAATAAAGGATTCTGACTGCATCACTGGTTGGGGTCCGTGCTTTCATAGGCTACACTTTAATACTAATTAGAACATTTACTTTAAATTTTGAAGACGTCTCTTCAAAACAGGCTCACTGGATAACTTTTATGCCCCTCACACTGCTATAAAATTCTCTGTCAATTTTAATTTTCAAATTAAATTGACATTTAAGGTGCAGTGAATTAGATATTATCATTTCAGCAAGACTGATAAGGAAAACTGGTGACTAAAGGGATAATCATACTTCGTTTTTTGGAAAACTGATGAAACCCATTGTGAAAGTCATGATGTTCTTAAGAGCACAATCCAGATAGTGTCAATGGGGCCAGTTAACACAACCTAGACTATAAGAAAAAAAGCAAAGAAAAGTTGTCTAAAGACTACAGAGACACCAAAATAGTGACACAGAGGACAAACAGTAGGTATAACTTATCTGAATGCCTAAAAACCTTTGGATGATGTCCTTCACAGAAATCTTTTAAAGACAGTAAATTGAGCAGCAAATTGGGGTGAAAGATAATACATTGGTGTGTATCATAGTAAGGAGGTGAGTAGTAGCTCATTCTTAATAATTTGTTTTTTTCTTTTTAAATGGCTAATGATTTTGGAAAAGGGTAAAGGAAGAGCTATCTGAATTCTACAATGATGAAATAATTTGAAACATTAAAAGATGGAAAAGGCTAGGAGGATGTTAGTAAGGACCATAAAAAAGCATTTGAGAAAACAGCAGTGGATGAAAAGGAATATAGCTCAATTTGATTTAACATACTTCTAAATGATGAGTAACGGGTTTAAAATTAATGGAAAAAACCCCAGATGACAATCTGAATACCTTTTTGTTTATTTGGATAAAAAGCAATGATCTAAAATTAAAAAAAAAAAAAAAAAAAAGAAAGTAATCCCACAAAATTCAGGTACATGTAATGCTGTTATTTGGAATCAATGTACCTGAAAGTTCTTCCCCTGAAGTACTAAATCACATCCTCCAGTCATTCACTGGAATCAGTCCAATGAACTCAATCAAGTTACTGTGGTATAAGACAGCTGATAACTATTTAGCTGCACTCATAAACAGAAAGAATGCATGAACAACTAGAAAAAAATGGGTAGGGACAATGTTATTTTGCCTAATTCTTGAATATTAAAAGAAGAGAATTATACATTGTAAAGTTCCAAAAGTACATTCAATTTAACCAGGGTATTCTGTAGAAGCTGTTCACACAAGAAAATACTTAGCACATGAATTTACTAAAAATGCAAGATAAGCTATCTCTATGGAAAAAACAATCCCACAATTATATTGCATAGACATACAAGCAGTCATGTTCTGCATGTTAATACCTATAACCACATTATGTGATTATGAAATTACAGTCACTAAATTTTCCATCCTGGTAGAATTTATCTTGTTCTATAGTTTCTATATACCAAATCCCTTTCTTCAGAAACCTCTTCCTTTCTCAAACCTCCAACATCCTACAAAAATGTTTTGGATGAACTACTAACTGAAGCTGTAGTTGAACAGGCAGAATTGAGCTCCATCACAAAATGCTCTAGAGAACACCTCTCCATGTTTTATTATTTCCTTTCCCAACTAAAGAATGATAATGAGTATGAAATTATATAGTCCAAACAATAAATGGAACATACCTATTGTGACTAAAAAGTCTCTGAATCTCTGGATATTTCCTTATTAATCTACTTAGAGAAAAAAGATTAAATAAATTACCAGTTTATATATTTTTCTTCTATATTTCTTCTCTTTATTAAAGTGATACCACAACACTATACCAGTTTACAGACTTACTTTGATAGCTTTCACTGTCACTAAGATCTGCAGCATTTATTCCTTTCAGATTTAATTTCTCTTATTGCATTGGATTTTTGGGTTGTGATTTCTTTTCTGTTAACCAAATACGTCTATATTCTATTCTGTATTCTTCTAAATAACTTTCCTGTATGCAAACACAGATGCCTGCTCTTCTCCCTACTGTTGTATACAATGCCTCCTAACCAAAGAGTACAGTTTCTCACTGATGGCCTCTCATGCAAGGAAAGAAATAAAGAATAGTAAAAAGAATTTCTGGTATTAGCTGAAATAATAGGAAAACTTGTACATCTGACTACATTCAGACTCTCACAAACATACGTAAGAAAATAAAATGATATAACAACATTTTCCCTTCCTATAAAATCTTGATGAGGTTTAATATGCTTCTTTCCAAAACACTTATTTTCAGAAATGGATAGGATTTGACCTTTTCAGTATGAATAACTTTGAACTGGATTGTGAACCCACTGTCAGTATTATCTTTGTACAATACCTTCTCTGGTTTGAAAGAGAGAAGAAAAAAACAATTGGCTTGAAGCTTCTGTAGAACAGGAATATTTTTGTTTTGCTTTTTGTCCAAGCAATAATTTCATCAATGAACCATGATAAAGACATCCAGTTTAGATCTTCCTTTACAAAACCAATAGACATTAATGTTGCCATTCACCATATTTTTTCTTATGCTGTTACTGTTTTGATTTATTTTTACTTAGGAAGGGATGTACCATTTTAATTCAAAACTGAATGTGAAAATCTTTTCAGAGCGCTCAGTGGTGTTAAGCTTGACATGTTGCTTACAATATTTTGTCATCACCATTAATTTTCAAAATATTTGAAAGTTCTTTGAAGTTTAAAGTTATTGAGATGAAACAGCAGAGCTTTATTTTTATGAATTAAAACCGTGATCACAGTAAATAATTAAATTACATAAACAATGCCAGTAGAAAATTATTTGCTAGAGAAATTAAAATATATGATGCTAGAAATTGTATTGCAAAATATATCTGCTCAGTGTTGCATACAAGATTTATTCACAGATGTGTTCCTCCAGAAAAAAATTACTCTTAGTCAGATAAGGAAAATTATACATTAGCATAATTCTTTCTATCATTGTAAACTTTAAGATTGGAAGGGACTCTGGCTTTGTAGACTGACTCCTCTAAAAAGATCCAGTCTTTATTTGTTTGGAAGTTGTTTTTTTGAGGGACAGTGAGGTATTAATACCACAAAGCACTTGTACTTTTTCTGATAAGTTCACAAGTATTAACAGGCCCAATAGCTTAAAATAAAAAACCAACACCACCAACAAAAAAAACACTACCAAAACCAAGCCCTATGTTTTCTGATTTGGAAGAAACTACATTTTACTCCTGTATGAAAAAACACACACACAAACTTCCCCCACAATCAACAACGACACAAACAGTCCTTTAGGATAAGGTTTCAAGCTCAAGTTTTCAGTTTTAAAGCTAAAGTTTTAGCCTTTGCATTTCTGAAGGATCTTTTTACTTACAATATTTTTAACAGGTTTTTCTTCATAAAAATCCAGGAACATATCAAAATAGACTAGCATCAGAACTTTGTCTTTATATGAGTTTATGACCTATAAGTTAGGTATATAAATCTTCCACACTGGAAGTTTTATATTTTTAAGAGGCACAATGAACAGAAAAATGACTTTTTAAAATATTAATCCAATAACAACCATGTACTAAAGCAACATTTTTCCCTTTTTGACACCAGTTAGTTTGGTATTAGCAATCTCATCTAAATAATATAAAAATAAGCTTAGTGCAAGTATTAATTCCTTGATGCTGATAGACTTTATTTGTCCCAAATAGACAAATTATTTAAAACATTTCAATGGTGATCATGTTCCTCCAAAAAAAAAAAAAATGGCAGGATCATTTTGAACATTTAGAATTCCTTGATCTCATCCCAAAAATGTTTGTGCTTATGATGGTAGGGTCTCATTAATTATGAGCCAATGGAATTATGGAAATAACATGAATTTCCATTTTAATTGCTCATGGAAGACCTATATATTAAGTAGCTAATAGAAATAATACTGCATTTTCAAAATTTAATAATAATTTACATGTAATATAGAAAGTCTTGAGCAAGTTCTGTTAATTCTGATAAATGCTTTTCTCTCTTCAATACTTCTAAAAATCTAATATACACAAGCTTGCAAGAGTGACTTCAGTCTGGGCAAGATTCCTTTTTAATCATCATACTATATCTATAAAGAAAATTTCCAGTCATATTATGTTTCTTTAAAAATACCATTCCATTTTTCTTTCTCCTTCAGCAAGAAGTCATTAAATCAAATATCTGCTTTGGAAACACATAGCTACATCGTGGCTCTATCAGTTCCTCATGTAGTTTTTCTGCTACTGTTCAGCCATTCTAAACTTTATAAAGCACTTTATGGGATGTTTAGAGCTTTTGCTGTTATTCTAAATTTTACTGAAAAATCTAGAAGTGTTAGTCCTGTAATTTTGATTATTTCTCTTCCCATCCAATTCCATTCTTATTTTGAACACCCTCCAGAAAGCACTGAATTTACCTTTAAAATGTATCCCACTCCTAATAGAGAGTTCATCTCATTGGTTATTTATGTCTTTCTAGATTTTTTTGGTTTTAACTGAAAGCTTCACAATGTTCCACTTAAGAACAAAATGTAATTTCAAAATTTTGCACTTTCTTAGGAGAAAAAAGAAAGTTTTGTAGCCAGATTTGCTTACCTCTGAGCTGATGTTCTAAGCATAATGTTAGCTTATATGATGACTGCCTTGACCCTACACACACCAAGGAACAGAAACTCAAGTATCCCAGTCAGAAACTTGAGTCCGTGCCCTGCATTCCCCTCAGAAAGCATTGTGAGATTGTACAAGACTTGTTATCGGATGTTTAGAAGAAAAATCAAAGGTGTCGAAATGGAGGGTCTGGATGGTTTGTGAAGGAAAAAATGTGTAAAATTGGAAAGATAAGAAGACAAAGGGGACCAGCCACCTGTCAGCAGGTTGCTAGTCAGTATGCTGGTCTGGTCATGCCCTATGCCTGGGCAGTCTGCCCTGTCTTCTAATTAAAGTCCTTTTCTAACTCTTTCCTGTGTGAGATGCTCTTAATACTCCATGCATGTGTGTGTTTGGGGTCTGAGTGCAGCAGCTGGGGTGGAGCTAGGGGTGAGACATCCATGTGACTGTGGTGACAGTGACTGGACAGACTGGAGTACGCGCATAATGTGTGGTATATGGTGGGCATAGTCCTAGTATCAACTAGGACTAACTGGTGAGTAGGGTAAGAGCTTGTGATGCAGATGCTGAAGCTGGATCTGGGACAGACCAGAGGGTCTGCAGGTTGGTACCAGCCATCTCCTGTGCACTGACAGAGTGCTTGTATGTTTAGGGATGGGGCAGGGAGGTAGGGGTAAGTGGAGGAAAAGGGCATGCTGGGACTCCAGGGACAACTGCTGAGGATCTCTGAGTGTCAAAAAATAATTACTGGAGGGATCAACAGTGCAATTAATTTTTTATGTATAAATTATTTTTTAAGTTGCTGGTTCTACAAAGATTAAGTTTTGCCCATTGTACTGTTTTAATGTATTTCTGTATTTTACTATGTATTATACTTTGAAATAAAGCACAGTTTAGTCTCTAGAAATTAAATAATAATTTCTATTGGATGACACATGGAAGATCTTTCCTAAAATAATCAAGAGTACAAAAAGCTATGAATAGAGCACACTGAATATGATGTAAATTTAAGAAAAAATCACAGGACAAACAAGATATTCCATTTCAGAAAGGATGCAGTAGAATTGAAAAGAAACACTTTTGCAAGGGATAGGATCTTCTGCATCATATATACATAAACCGACTTAAATCTCATGGATGACTAGAAAGTATGTTAATAATAATAATATAGAAAATATATTTGTAAATGTAAGATGCTTTGCAACACAGTTGTTCTGCATCTAACAGCTTTTGAGCATTTGGTTGCTTTAGGCAAAGTGTAACTGCTACAATGCAAGGGTTATGTATCAGCTGTTCTAATTAAATTTGGAATAACTGTTTTCATCAGTGTAACTGAAACACTCCATCTGCTGGCTTTCACATGCATTGCAATAATGCAGTGCGGAACTAATTCTTGGGGAAGTGTTCTCACATTTCTCTCAGCTGGCATAAACTGAGTAGTAACATCAGTAATATTTTTCCCAGCTCACAGGTACGTTCTCTGAGATTACATCAGTAACTTCCATCATCCACGTGGTCACAGACTAGACAAATAACTTGTAAGTAACCATTCATATTTGGCTAATTTGTCAGCATTCTGGAAGTTAAAATATTATGGACTTCTGGGTTGCAGAAATATGGAAATGACATAAATCTTACTCAGTCATGTGAAAAATTCAGCAAAATGCCAGAATTATTTTTAGTGCTCCTTATATCCTGCTGCAATCACAGTATCTGTCCTGATCAGGACTTAATAAATACTTAAGGCTTTAAAATTACAACAGTCCCTACTGTGTAATACACGATGTTTGAGAATGGATCTGTTCCTTGGAGCCTTGTGCTGATGAACGCCCTCATCTCATTCCTTCTCTGTTATATACACTAATAAAAATAAATGTTATTGAATGACTTTGTGTTCCCAGTTCTGGAAACATTTAGTTTGGTAGCAATAAGGAGCTGCCAAGCAATAATCTGCCTCAGAGCATCAAAGGTCAGGATGTCTCCAGACGTAGTTTTCTATGTGTAGATTGTACATTAGAGGTCTAGGCAAATGCAGATGACAAACTCTCAGGTCATGTAGCAAGGAACAAAAGGCACTTCAGAGATAAGAAGCAGTTAACTACCAGAGGATGTTGTTGCTGCACACTTGCAAATATCATTATCTGTCTATACCACAGTCTTGCCTTAATTTAAAAGAAAGATTCTGAGAAGGATGCCTGTGTAATTTCAACTAGAATCCTATAGTGAGTTTGAATTTCAGTAGTTCATAATAATGAATAGATTAATGTTTATCTTCCGATTTTCCTTTGAAGACAAGGCATTGTGAGCTTAACTCCAGTGTTTATTGAAAAACAATATATGAAAATTGTGTACAACTATCCTATGCTAAATATTATTTTCACTAGTATATTTCTTAAACTGAAAAGCAAAATCAATCTGGAAATACACATACATATTTAGAAATTGTTCTGATATTATAGGTTCTTTAAATTGCAAACTTAGATATATTGAAATAATATAAACTAAGCTGTCATACTTATGTATATATAGCAAGTGCTAGAATACAATAAACAAGGATTGTATGAAAAGGGGTTTCAGTATGGACCTCAGATTCTTCTACATACTGCATAAGTATACTACATTATACTTATGCAACTTGGTGTACTTATACACACCAAGCACATACTTCTCGTCATGTTTGTGCAATTATAGAATTGTCAGAAATCACAGAATTGGACACAAAGAACCACAAATATGAAAACAAGTTCAGAAAGATAAAAAATAAAGTAAGTGCTATGACTAGAAGCAAGGACTAGAAAGATAGAGCACCATGCATAAAAGAAAATATATATGAATGGAAAATTTTAGTAGTATGGGAATCACAGAAAATTCTTTACTTTCAGTTCTTATTCCATCATTTTTATACAACACTATGATCTTACTTAAAGTTTTGTGAATCAGTATATCAGCTACAGAAATAAAATATTAATTTTTTTCTTTCCTTCAGGCTTACATAGTTCCACAAAACACAGGCTAAGTGCTTGTTGTCTTTCATTTTCTGCTACTATTTGGAAAAGAGATACCACTGCAAAATATTAAAGGTCACTACTGTTAAATTATCTGATTCTAGGAAAGGTAATACTGGAAATTTTAAAAAATCAAAGTCCATAAACATGTATTTAACTTAATTTTTATAGATAATTTTTTGTGAGCTCAACATTCATTTTGAAAATTTAATAGGCTTCAGGACTGATATTAAAATATAAAAAAATCTTAATTTTTATTTAATGGGAACCAAGGTGTGAGTTTATTTACCATCAGATGCATATTGCAAGATATTTTTCAGTTTGAAGAAATTCCTGTCATTTAACATTAGTAAAGCTAACATACAGCAGGGTTTTGTGACAATCTATTATCACATATGGGAAGTTGCTTGATATAGAACTGAATTTTATTCTCCTTTTATATTTTCTGTGATGTGGTAAAACATGTTGGCAATAAAAATGTTCCAACAGAGATCACTTGTTCAGCTTGGTAACAAAGATTTTTATATTTGAAATAGTATGGCTAGTTTTATATTCAATGCCATGAACTGTACTTTAAAATGTTTAAACAAGTGAAATTACTTAATAATGTTATTTTATTTTGTTCAATGGATTTTATGAAAACTGGAGGTTTCAAATTTGTGTTCCTTTACAAAATGGAAGCAGGTTCTGAAATCACAGTATTTACTCCAATTTTTGAATGGTAATGTTAATGTATTTGGCAGAATGCCCCTCTTCTAATTAGTTTTTTAAGTATGATATTTAATATAGTTCTTTAAACTTATATATAAAACAGCATTATGTGGGCAATAATGTTACTTAAGTATTGCATTCCACCTATTAAGCAGACTACTTTCACGCAGTTAGTGTAATACATCCCAGGCTTTATTTATCTACGTAAGCATGCCTTGAAGTCTTTTTCTGCCTTGGGGTACTTCTAGCACTTGGCACTATTTTTCCTTAGAGGCATGGAAATGAATTTTCTCATCTTCGGATATGAGGATCCTAATTGTGTATGCTCAAGCAGCAGTTCGAAACCAGTAATTTTCAACCACTGCTATATCATTCCCAGTTGGATTGGCCTTTGTTTTACAGGGATCATAACAAATTGGCCACTTCTTGAATTACATGTCATTTTTCTTAAGTAAAGCTTAGACATGAACATTCTGAATTAGTATTTTATTTTATACTATGGTAAAACAATACAAAAGTAACAGAAACAAAGGCTACACGCAAAATGGTAGAGATGATTTCACCATTGAAATAAAGGGCATGTGCCCTAGATAGGCTAACTCTTCTGCAAGTATCTAGTTACCAAAAACGTAAATGTGGTTTCACCAAAAAATATCCATATTAGATTAGGTTATGCAGTTTACAGGGGTGGACTGAAGCTTGTAATCTTAAAATCCAAAAGTCATTACAAAGCTTATTAGAGACACACTATTTAGCACTGTGTAACTTTTTGTAAGTTCATCCAAGTTCAAAAGCACATTAATGCTGTCCTCCATTGGAACTGTAAGTCCTACTACTCCTGAAAACTCAGCCTCTGGGACCTTGGATCAGCTACTGACAAATACAAGACCAACTTAAAAGTTTCTTTTAAGCCATTTCTGTAGCATCATTAAGGACTCTGGATCACAGGGAATGTATGTGGATTTTAGGCACGTATATCCAGATTTCTGATCCTGAAAATCCTTGTTCAGCTCAATGGCAAGTTAATTTATTGGTTCAAGCACTTTACAGGCTTAAAAAGACACTCTTATTCTATGATGATTTCCAATCTAAATAGTGTGCCAGTTTCTTCTAATTACTTCTCTGTGGAGCCACACTTGGTTTTTGTTTATATCTAGGAGTAATTTCTCACAAAGCTTTGTTGCTTGATGTTGTTAAAGAGCCTTATAATCTTCTAAAGGAACTGTTACAGAAGTGTGAAATGTTATAGGGATTCACATGTTTTCTTTGTAAAGTCCTAGTTCTACTTTTTAAAGTATGAAAATCCTGAAATTAAAATATTAGAAATTTTAAAAATGGGAATTGCTGCCCACTTAGTGACCAGTGTTATCTAGCCTAACTGCTAGATATACAAAATTATATATTTTGTAAAAATATGTAAATATATATTTATATTTTTTCCTTGCATATTTTTCTTCCATACTTAGCTGATAGTGCAATGAAGAAAAAAAGCTTTTAATAAAAAATCATATTAATATCCCAGCTCTCCTTGTATCAGTGGAACCTGAAAAGCTATGCATGCTTATCCAGTGCTGTGTAAACATATTTTTTTCTTATAAACAGAAAAGGTTAAAGAGTTTAAAAGATCTGAAATACTTCCTCTGCTGTCCTGGGAGTCCAACAGTCAGGAGAGATGAGATGCTTCTCATATCTGTTGCTATGCAACCTCTGTGGCATCCCACGAGCTCAAATGTCTCTGTCATATACTTCATGCACAAAATGGGGAGAAGAGCTGTCAGCTTGGGGCTTTCTGTCAGTATTTTCAGCTTACTATTTAGTCAGGAAAAGTTATTTAGCAAAATCTAGAAAAATGGAAAGTAAAAACTGAAAGAAAATTTAACAATGGGCAATATGATCTTAGAAAAAAATATGTATCAATATCTTATATGAATAGATGAATAATACTTTGTTCAAAGTACTCCCGAATCCTTAGTGCTTTTTTCTTGACTTGTAAAAAGACCCAGGCAAAGATATTTTTTCTGAACGGCCTGTAAAATCTGTGTTTCCAACAATATTCCCATTCAGAAGAAAACAAGTCTGAGCTGGAAAGAGGAACCTAGGAGCAAGAATCAGATAAGGGAAACGGGAACTTTTACATGGATCTCCTGCACTCTGATCTCCATTTTATTGACTCTTAAATTCCCAACTAAAGTAGAAATGAAACATAGTTTTTCTATTAAAAACAAATGCTGAATTATGTACTGAAAGGTTTTTCTATTATGGCTGAACTAGTCTACTTGAAGTACTAAGTTTTATTAGAGTTTCTTTTTTTTTTTTGAAAGACAATTTTACAAGTAGCTTAACATTATAGTAATGTATGCAGTTTCCAAGTTCCTTCAGTTCACCTGTGTTCATAATGATGAAGTAAGTGCTTGAGTGTAATATAACCTTGTCAACAAACTCTTTTATAGGAAATTATATGGTATCATCTAATTTTATCAAGACCTGGCACCCAAGTTAGTAACTCCATGTGTAGTTAAGCCTGAGTTCTTTATGGCATTCTAACTGAGTTGATAGTGGAGAAATCTGGTTTTATTATGTCTTAATTAAATGCAAAAAACTTAACCCCCAAAAATCCAAATGAACTTCAGATGCATTGCATCGGTATCAAAAAAAGAAAAAAAGTTTAACTTTATGTTGCTCTACTGCCCTACTTATGAAAACATAGTAGATAAACCTCAAACTTAGCAGTCTGTATAATCACTAATTTTGTGATACCTGCCAACACACCTTGTTTTGGTTTTCTCCTCCATTAAAAAAAAGTTTTGAACTGAAATATTCCACTGAAAGACTGTGCACTGAGTCTGGTCAGAAGCAGGTTTTGGTTCACAGAAGTTCGTAAGGTTCTTTAAAAAAGTGCTGTATAAACAGCAGATGTGCTGATAGAAGAGTAAAGCAGACATGAATTCACATGGTAAATAACAGATGAAATGGAAGTTGAAGGAAAGACATTAATCATCCCCAAATAGAATTCATATGTTATTTATTCCCTAATTACTTGTCTGATTTCCTCTGTACACAGCTAATTTACAGAATAAAAAGTATTGGGCAGCTCTTTCTGAAATTTTAAAGATGCATAGAAAAGAACTAGGCACTTTTTGAAGCTTATATACAAATTCAGTGTGAAATTCTGAGTGTTCCCACCTTGGAAAATTACGTCATATATTCAGATGGTTAACTAGATATTTGGAAGACATTTTTATTTAGATCTTGTTCACATTTCCAAGACTTAATAATTTGAAATTCAGTTCTAGAAAGACATTTCTCCTACATTCCCATTAAATGAAATAAAACAAAGTATTACCTATGAGATGCAGTTGTACTGTGCTAATCTTTTTGCAGATATTTTATCTTTCTCAATACTCATTTTGCTGCATTTTATAATAGATTACTGAATTAACCTGACATTCAGGTTAATTCTTTCTATTCTTTCCCATATATTTTTCCTAAACCATTTAGTTTAGCACTTTAAAGGAGGTTTCACTAAGTATTAATTTTCACATTTATTTTCCTCCCAATTTAATGTGATAGTGCACTCCACTCCACAGTGCGTTCTCCCAGTGATTGATAAAGATGTTAAATAAGACAAGTCCAGGACCCTCCACTTACTACCAGAGTCCAAAGACAGTCTAACTCATTAACCATTGTTCTCTGAGTTCAGTCATCCAAATAGTTTTCACCCATCTGGTTTTCCACCTATGCGGGTCATAATGTTTAAACTGTGGGTAATAGTGTCACAGGTCTTGCTGAAGTCAATGACATCCACTGCTCTCTCCTCATCTGCAGACCCATCATTTTATCATATAAGACAGTCAGATTTGTCAGGTGTTATTTACCCTTTGTAATCACAGCTCAGACTCTCTTCTGAGTTATGCATTGTTTTTGCCTCTTTGGAATTGCCTTCAGTTGACTTCTAGAAGTGTTGATTATCTGCTTTTTCCACTCAAATGTTTCCCAGATCATTTAAATCCAAAATTTTGTATATAATTCTGAATGTAATTTAATCTCATAGAAAATATTTTTTTTTGATGTTACATTCTTTGATGTCAAAACTTTATCTGCATTTCATGCTATAGTTATATCCTCATATATTTAAATATATGTTTACATATATATCATTTTCTACAGTAAGAAAAGACTCCTTATTACAGAGCTTGATATACCACAGTTAAAAAAAAAGGGCAGACTTGGTCAAGGGTTTATGTCTGAAGGACTAGATCTGCGCAATCAATCCTCTCTGTCACTTAGACACATGAC
>JAOXNG010000012.1:142841372-142853448 GCA_028566535.1 Scolopax minor
CCCCAAAAAAAAATATTCTGTAGTAATCTGAATGATCTTTTTATGAAAGATCAAGTTACCTGTCATTTATGTTGTTCATGTACTTTCACTGAGAGGAAGAAGAGGAAAGTAAATCTGACTGACAGGCCAGTGGAGAGTGGTATGAAATTTAACATAGAGAGATAAATCCAGACGATCTTTAATAAACATGGTTGTTATTTTTATTCAGTTAAAGGGTTTTCAGATTTGAAATTCAAAACACACTTTTATACGAATTCATTCAAAACGCAGAGTTTAGAACACAGCACAAGAATACAGGAGGGAAATGTGATGACCTTGTGGTGACACTTGCATTAAGTGATTTAAAAGTTTTATACTTTTTGATTAATTCATTGAAATTACAGCATAAAAGGTGCATTTAAAAAAAATGTATCTGCAGATGTTGCCGGTTATAAAAACAGTAATCAGAATAAACCTATATTTGTGACAACCAAGCATCATTTCTGTTTGTCTCTCTCAAAGCCATGTTAACTTTTTAATCCTCATTCAGTATAGGCAATTTTAACTTAATGAATATGCAGCACTTTCAGGACTATAAGGGTTTGTCTGAAGCTGCAGTTTCTTATGTTGCTTACTGTTGGCACTAATGAAATGCATAACATTGTTACTCCAAAATCATGTATTTTTTCCTTAATTTTTTATATGAGACTTTGTACCTATAAAATAATACAAAGTGGTAAGTACCACCAAACAGGATGGATATGATTTTCAACAACAGTCAGCCCTGACAGAAATCCTTTCTTTTTCAGTCACTAGAAGTGTCTGGAATTGAAATAAACACAAGATTAGGTCAACACTAATGGCTTTCAAAACCTCATATCCTATAATTTGCAAAGTGAAAATATATACACCTTAAAAAGGCAGCACACTATCTACATACTCATTTTACCTCCAAGATTAAGGAATTAGTTATTTTTCTTAAGAAAAAAACCCAACAAACCAAACAAGTCTGAAGTCTGTAAACTGCCTTGTTCTCATATGCAAATAGCCTGCATTTTGCAGTAATCCAGTAATTTTTGGCTCAGTTTTCAGTAAAATGAATGGTTAGATTTTGCTGTAATGACTCGTGATTTCCAACAATGGAAGACACTGAGATGCTATGAAAACCAAAGGCATATTTAAATAAAGTATGAGTCACACAGGAGCAGGTCGTGAATGAAAGAGAGAAACAATCCAACACACTATGCTTGAAAATGCATTCTGGTTTTCAAAATAATTTGGAAGGGTCAATTTTGAGTATTGATAAACAGTATTGGAGAATTAATGAATGCATTATGGCCTATAGAATGGCAGTTTATAACCAAAAAGTAGTGGATCTTCTGGAAAAAAAAAATCTTCTCTTTCTCCTTAGAGAAAAGGTTGGGAATCCTGATGCATTTATTGCAAATTTGCCAATAAAAATAGTAAGTTGGATATTTAAGAGAACTGCAATGGAACTGGGGTGGAAAAACCTTATCATCGACAGATTCCAAACCACACAAAGGAGGCTTGCAATGTAGAAAATTTTCCATCAGTGTAAAAAAAAACCTCAAAGCAACAATAATCAACCAACCAAAAAAACCCCACCACCACAAACCCACACAGTTTAAAACCACTATCAGCTTTATTTGCTTCAGATTTAAAAATATTATACAGGAAAGATTTTTTTGCCTAGTAGTTTGATCAGAAAATGAATGTCTATTGTAAAGATTCATTTCTTATCAGTTGTCATCCAAATCCCAACTCTAGTCTAATTCTTCAACTTCTTTACTTTTTTTTCTACACCGTGAATAGAAAAAGCAGTAACAGTTATCTGTTGGCTGGGTGTGTTTTATATGAAAAAGAAGAAAAAAAATCCCTGTAATTCAATGAAGTACTTAAATTTAATTGCCTAATTTAAAGTATGTACTGAACTATTATTTATTTTAATGTAGCTTCAGTTTATGCATAAGGCTATTTTCTGTTGCCAAATAGGGACGAGGTATTCATATAAAGGGTTAATATTTGCTTGTTCTGAATGTCTCTACTTTCCTTTGGTTTTCTCCTCTCTGTTCATTTCTTTATACTTTCAAGAGTTTTTTATATCTCCACTTTACCTAAAAAGCTTCGAAAATCACCTTCTAAAAAATACAAGAAAAGAAATTGTTTCTGCTCTAAAATATTCTGGGAAATAGTCTTGGGAAATATGCTATAGCATGTAACAGTGAAAAGTTCTATGGCATAATACTTAAAACATCAATTCAAATGTAGAATTATTATATAATTGATGGGCATTCTAACAATGTTTATTTCATCAGCACTTTTGCCTATTATGTTGGTTAATTTCTGAAGGCAAAACCAATTATTTTATATAAATATATTCATTGCATGACCATTTTTTCTGCTTTTTATAACTGCTTTATAAAAGTGGATATGCAGGCTGCAAGTTGATCACTATGAAATCTATAAAATCTGGCTGAAATTTCTTTGGAATTGTTGAAAAATAAATGTGCTGGAGGCAATCTAAGCTTTTACTTAAGTACAAGCCACACACAGACAAGAGTCAAACAGCTCTGCTCTAGCTTACAACATGCTTTTTTAAGATGGCCTCTGGAAAGAAGGGGGGAGGAAGACAACAGTACTAAGGGAGCAAGTGGATGCTGTTTGTTCTGTGATAGTCATGTAATTGAATCTAGCCACACAATTAACTTTACATATTGAGAAATTTGTCTTGTTCTTCAAGTTGTGTGGGAGTTTTGCCATTCCATTCAACAGGAAAAGAACATAAAAGAGTTAATAGGATTATTTCACCGTAAATGAAATTAAAGAACATACAGAGAGGTATTATGCAGCATAAAGTGTAGATATTTCATAATTTTCCCTAGTATTTCAGCTCAGGATCATAGAATCCTTCACAAATATTAATTGGTTCCTATGATATGTCTTCAGAGAACGAAAGGGAATTTTCTCAGCTAAAAATTATTTTTTTCAGTAAAGCTGTAGCAATAAATTACTGAATTTTTCATAATGGTTTGAGCATTTATTTTAAAATATACTATGCATTAGAAGTATTACACCAGCAGCAAAGCTACATGTAGCTTGTAAAAAGAATATTTTACGTATGATGAAATTGATGCAATTCAGATTTCACATGCTGCATTCATCTCATACATTTTAGACACACAAATAAAGATTTTTAGAGTTGTCAGCTTTATGAGAATGAATTAGCAAATACACGATAAATAATGGCAGAACCTGGCAAGACTAACAAACTAAAGAGGTGAGAGACTGACTTTCCATTCTCAAAATGCACTAACAATAAAACAGAGTAACTGTATGCACTACTTCTTGAACACTGAAATATTATTTTAGTATTATTGTTGTGAGCATTTCTTTATTAAAACAAACAAACAAAAACAAACCCACAGCAAATACAAGGTCCAGCTGGTTTAGTTTCAGCAGTCGTGTACAGTAAATGAAAGGGGCTCTCTCTCTCAGCAATATAGATGATAAAGAAAGTCCATGTGCATGCCAAGTTTTTTTGCAGACATTGTAGCACAAAATAGAGAAGGTTTAATCCCTAATAGCACAAAGAGTTGCATTGGCTTGAACTCAGCTATGAGAAACAGAGCAGTTACTGTTTTTTCGCACGTAGCTGTTTCATGCACGGCCAGTGAATTACTTCTGATGCATTCATACTTTGGGAATGTACAAAACCAGGGGGAAGGAAGGAATAGACATCCACATGAAAATAAGATCCACGCACTTCTTTAAATACCCATCCAGTGAATTGAGAGAAGTTAAAAGCAAATATAATTCCTAGAACAAACCATATATTATCCAGCAATAACTCTTTAATCCTGGTTATTCAAACAATTCCCAATTATTTTGACTTAGTAAAAAACATCAATAATTTTTTTCCAGTTTTTCAACCTTTATATCTCCCAAACAAACAGTGATGGATCATAAAGACAGCATAATCACATGTCCATGATATGCTCTGTCTACTGCATAAGTGTTGATATTATCCAAATATTCCTTTCACCTACAGCTATTTTTAGAAAGTTTTCAGGCAACACAGAAGTGTAACACTGAATTGGAGGTTAAATAAATTACTTGTAAAGTCACTGAAGTAACAGGAGTTGGACTTAAAGTACTTCTGAAGATTTGAGAATTCTTAAATGTGAAACCTCCTAAGTGTTCTTGTCCACCATAAAAAAGAACATTGTCTGAAATAACCTTAAAAGCTTGGGTTCCTTTAGCCAAGAAGAATAAAGACTAAATATTCAGAAAAAAGATTTATATGGAGCTCCAAAACATACAGATTAACATCTGATGTGAATCAGCATTGGTCATGACACTAATCTGGGCTTGGTTTTGTTCTTCCTGCTTAATACTTTTGAAGTTGCCAAGTTAAATTATTCATGTAAATCAGAACTAGTCATATAAATAACACTCTGCATGATAGGGCAATGCTAGGAAAAGATGGATTGGGCATCTGAGCTACCCATCCACACTAAATTGTGTGTATTTATGTTGTAAGATACTTCCTTATCTTCCAGTGTGTTTCTCACTACTGGATAAAGTGGGATTTGGGTACCTAAATATTATCTCTATGAAAATTATGATCCAGAAATATCCTTTTCAAATTGATGTCTTTTTTAGGCAATAAAATACACTCAAAGTTCCTCAGTATTTTATGTAAATGTTCCTTGGGTGCCTATAATCCACTCTGAACAAGCCTTGCTTGCAATATTGCTACTGCAATATGGATAGGATTGAGACTCTGAGCAGTTATCTGATATTTAGCCTGGACTGGACCCAGACAGGATCAAGGCCATCCCTTTGCTCACATCTTCAGAATAACTACTGGGCATTCTCAAAATGTATCTAATAGACTAGGTGTCTATGAGGGTCACAACTTTAACTTAATTACACTGAGAAAATGTAACACTCTTCCTCTTTCTTTCTTTAAAAACCTCCCAGAAAACAAAGAAAACAAAACAAAACAAAAAAGCAGAAACACTACAATGAGAATTATAAATTATAGTATTCTTCCTGGTTCAGAAATTCTCTATTCTACCTGAAGGAATTACGTTGTCTTCTAGATTTCCCTAAACATCAGACTACGGTTCTTGGACAATCTCCAGTTCTCCCTTTGTAGTCATTCTATTGCTGTCTAGCAAAGAGAAAAGGAAAAAAAAAATAAGTAGAAAGAAATATTCATTGGGACAGAAGGGAAGATCAACAATATAAACCACAATGTGTCCTTTATTCAGGCACTAGCAATCACTTAAATAATATTTATTTTTGTGTGGCTTAAGTTATACATCAAAACAAAAGATGGCTGTAAAGTCGTAAGTGGAATTCCCTGCCTTGTAGCTGTTGGGCTATAGCAAACACGGACAAAAACCTCTAAACCTCAGAAAAATAGATAAATTCCTAAAGATAATTTAAATTCCTTTGAACTTGTAACGGGTATAGCAACTACAGATCAGGAGAGAATATTTACATACACCAGAGACATTGAAATTTGAAAGTGCAAGACAATTACTGGAGCCTGTCTCCATTACTCTGCACCTGGTCTAATTTTCTACAACATTGCAGTCCTTTTTATCACTGCAAAATTATTATAAGAGCAACTAAAAGATGGAGCTAAAAAAAATATTAGTATGTTGCACACCTATTAATGACTAAACAATAGCAATGTACTGGAGAAACATATTAATAATAAATACTTTAGTATGTTATTCATTATGACAATGATTATTTCATGTTGGCTGTTTGGCTGACCTCTTTACATACAGATTTGAATGGATTCCAAGGGGAGCTGGGAAGTTTGGCCCATTTTTAATTGAGATTTCTGCATGTTTCAGTGTATTGTGTACCAGCTGCATTTTTCTGCAGCTGAGGGAAGGGATTTTCGGGTGCGGATGTCAAAATTGCCATTAATGTCTGGCAAAGATACAGGTTCGCAATGTGGACATAAATACAGATCTTCTCAATGCATAGTTGAGAAAACATCAGTGTTTTTACAGATTGGTAAGCATATTTTTACTGAATATCCTGTCTCTAATGTGAGAATACATCATTCATTAGTTCATGCTACAAAAAAATTCTAGAGGAAACCTCTAGATTTTTCTTCATTACCAAATGATAATTAAAGTATGAGGAAATTCCATTTAAGCATTAAGGTGTTTGTGACATTCAAGAGGAATATTTTCCATTTTTGACTTCAGTATTAAAAAATACGAAACAACAAAAACCCAACTAACTTTGAAGTTAATTAGGTAGATTATTGTTGCATGCATTTTGACTAATCATTAGCCAGTCTATTGAAACATGCTTAAGAGATTAAAAACTTTTGAAGTCCAGTTTGCTTCCAGGCCAAGAACTCCACAGAGATGAGGTTTAGTTCTTCATCTCTGTGAATCTCTTTTTGTCATGAATGTCTTTGAAAAATGGACATAAATTGCTATTGGCATTCGAAATGCAAAATTATAATTTGATATCATTTATAACAACTGTGCTTTTCAAAAGCACCAAGCTTTTGATTGCACCAAGTAGATAACAAAAGCCACTGAACTGACTACATAGCTTCCACCGTTATTATGTTACAATAGTCCTGAAATACTGACATATACAAGGTGTATGTTGTGCTACACACTGCATGGAGACAGGTAAGACTCCTATTTTGATTTGAAAAGACTACAGTCTCAAAAAAAAAAAAAAACAGAATAGCATGAGACTGTGCAGGGTAGGGAGCACAAGGAAATAATGAGATACTGCTAATCACCATAATGTGTGGTGGTCTTATGTCACCAGCTGCCTGAGAGGTACTGTGTTTGGAGAAATTGTAACAAAGTAGCATCTTAAAAAGGGATTATTTGTAGAGTCTATTAGAAAAAGCGCTATGAGTTCCTTTTTTCCCAGACTTATTTACCAGATCTTGCACATGTTATAGAAGTACAGCTGTTTATGTATTTTAGTCAATACTAATGATTTGTATATGCATTCCTTGTATACGTTTCCTTTTCCAATGGTTTTGACTCTATGTACGTCATTAGTAATTAGCTTCATTTATGTTTAACATAGTAAAGGGGACAATTTTAAGGTTTGTCAGAAAAAGTAACTCCTAAAAATTAGAGATGTGTGCAACTTCTATTTTATGAATTACTGCACTAGTCTGATTATTTTAGATGGATGTCAGATCAGTAATGAAAAGTGGTATGCAACATAATACCTTATTATAAAAAATAGTAATTTATGATAATATAAAAAAAGAACAACCTCTTGGAGATTATTCCCTTAAACATATTAAGACATGCAAGATAATATGGTTAGTATTTTTCATTTGCTCATATAAAAGTAAATATATAAATATATAAAAAATAAAAATAAGTATAAATATAGATATATATAATAATATCTGTGTGTGTATATATAAGTATAAATATGCATAAATGTATAAGTGGCTGATGAGAAGCTCAATATGAGCTGGTACTATGTTCTCACAGTCCAGAAAGCCAACTGCATCCTGGGTTGCATCAAAAGCATGGCCAGCACTCAAGGAAGGTGATTCTGCCCTTCTCTGGTGAGACTCCACCTGGAGTACTGTGTACAGTTCTGGTGTCCCTAACACAAGAAGGATATGGACCTGTTGGAGCAAGTTCAAAGCAGGGCCATGGAGGTGATGAGAGGGCTGGAGCACCTCTCCTATAAGGACAGGCAGACAGAGTTGAGGTTGTTCAGCCTGGAGAAGAAAAGGCTCCGGAGAGACCTTATAGCAACCTTCCAGTACCTAAAGAGGGCCTACAGGAGAGATGTGGAGGGACTCTTTATCAGGGAGCATAGCAAAAGGATGTGGGGTAAGAGTGTTAAACTAAAGCAAGGGGTGGTATATCAGTATGTAAGACAGATCATTAAGAAATGCCATTACGTAATATTAATGGCACAGTCTTGTCTATAAAACTGCATACAGTAGTGTCCAGCCTGTGCCAGAGATGACACTGCTGAAATAAAAGTTTGTCCTTTCCTGACAAAAAGGACTAGAGTGCACTGAGAAAAAGTTTCAAACAGAAGTTAAGACTTGAAGGAATCCCAAAGACCAAAAACCAAAAGAAACCAAACTTGTTGGCAGGACCTTACGTCATGTTACCTGATCTGTTCACTGCAGTAGATTACGTTTATTTTTTAACAATCTACATGCACTCACATATTAGATTAACATTTTTTAGCTCTAAATATTTTCCCTTTCTCCTTTCTTTCTGATGCATTATTTAGCTTTCAGATATTTGTGACCAAAAAAGGTATTTTATATTAAAAATTTAATATCTGCATGTGTTCAATTTCAAGGTATAACTTTGCCTCTGCTTTTTTTTTTGGTTCATCCTGAATTGGCTATCCTTTTTTCTCACAGATAAAACCAACATTATGAATGCATGAAAAATAGTAAAAAAATATATTATACCTGTTTGTAAAAGTTAGAAAGTTTTTTAAGTATGATACTGATAAACAATAGGTTACAGCTTGATAAGCAGAATATCCACCATGTAACCAAAAATCAGCCAAGTCTGCTCAAAACACCTAGGACCAGCAGACTGAAAGGCTTCTATACATGGCATTGAAAGATGTGAATTTGATTTGTGGCGCTGCTGATGATTGAAGGTTTTGCATGGACTATACTCATGAAATAACAACTGTTAAGCCGTGTGATAGAAGATAATCCAGTGCAATGGAGGATAGAGTTAAAAAAAAACCATAAATACTCAATAACACAACATCACATGCTATGTCTGATTAATCTGTTCTGGATCAGCTACCTCTAGAAATTGTTCTGGGAATATTTTTCCTCTTCTTTTTTCTTCCAACCAGTTCTGCTTCACATATACTATGTTTGTATTTTACTTGATATTATCTTAGTGGTTTTTTGGACCAGGTGTTCCTGCAACAGCATCTTTATGTCATTGTTGCACTGTCTGTATTTAAAATGCTGTTATCCCAAAATGAAGAAAACCACATTTGGCATGGGAGTAAAACAATTCTGCTAGAAATGGGTAAGGTAAGGCCGCTGTTATAAGGAGAGTGAATCTAACAAATAACTCTATTTTCTAATAAATTGCTTTGAAACAGTGAATATGAAGGAAAAAACACTGAAAAAACTGGACCTGAATCTTAATTACTACAAAATATTTTACATCCCACTACTAGTATAAAGGTATATGAGGGGTAACATATTGACAGAGACTGAAAAGACAAGAACAATTTAAATCCTCATAGTCATCATGAAAGGTTTTTAAACATACTTCAACATCTACTAACTAGAAAGGACTATCATATTTTTTATGTCTATGGAGCATTATGAAAATCCTTTAAGAAAATGTCAGCTGTGCTGCTTATTAGAAAACTAGTGTTTTGTGAAAGGTTTTGTTTCTTCAGTAACAGAGTTCTACCTCAAAACAGTGCCAATATTTACTATATGGCACCATATAAAGTGAAGCTTTTAAACATGCTAGTCCTGATCAGTGGTAGAGAGAACTGAGAATTTTATTTTAGAATAAAAATAAAACAAATCACTGAGCATATCATCTGTCTGGGTGTTCTCCTCTACACACCTATTTCCCTTCCTGCTAGTTCAAACATAGGAACATTTGTGGCTTATTTTGAATGTCAGACCATGATTACATATGATATAGTGATTCCTTTAAGCTTTAAAAAGGAAATATTTCATTGTTATATTTTTAAAAAATTAGTGCTGGATTTTCCTATGTATGATGTTTCACTCATACCTGTAAAATCTATTTTGCTTATTTTAGCTACTGCTATGGATCTGAAGCCCTGGAAAGTCTACCCAATGAACTCTGGATTCATAAATAGTGCAATGCTGAAGTAGACTGCTGTTTGTGTCTGGTTTACATGCAGTTCCTTGAATTGCCAAATACTGAAACAGAGTGGTATGTATAATAATCCTTGTGAGATACTGTGTTTTAAAGACTTGCATAGGATGTTTTATTTAATTAATTATTTTGTTCTCTGTTTCCTCCCTATTGAAATGGGTGAGCAAATGGTAATAAAAGCTGATTGTTATACCAATTTCTTTAATGACTCACTTTAGAGTACTTACTTCCTGTACAATATATGAGGCAATTAACAATTTCATTTAAAACTATTTTCTTTTGTTTCTGTCTATATTGTAGGTCCTTGCTAATCTGACATGTATAGATATGAAGCAATGGACATAAGTGTCTTGCTTCAAAGACAGTTTAACTTTTTTCTCACTGCTAAGAAAGGAAGGTTCCAACACTTTCCATTATAAATACTGATAACAGAGGGTCCTGAGATGTTTTTAAGGTAGTAAACTCAAGAATATATGTTAATAAATGTCATAACTACATTGTCTATTTTCAAAAGCTGCAAAGTGCCCTTCAGGAAATATATTAATATTTTCCCTATCAGAGGTATAGCATTAATACCATATACTGCATGAAAGCTGGGTCACTGACTAAAGAAGGTTGGTCAAGATAAGGCAGAACTGAGGTAGAATGGAAATCTATTTATTCTGTTGTAAACTTCCTTAGAAAGTCTTTTTCCAGATGAAATTCCGTGCACAGATCTTTATCTGGACATTTGTATCTGTGCTTCTGTGTTTATTGTAACTTGAAAGAATATTTTTTTCAGCTTGGGCCACTTAAAAAAAAAAAAAAAAGTCTTAGCAAAACTGTAGACTACTACTTCAACATTCTGTAGGCAATCCAAGTTTCCAAGTAGATTCTTAGCATAGTCATTTGCATATTTTTGCTGTTCCTCATGTTGTAAGAATGGGTGAGAAAGATGCAACAGTTTAATTGAGAGAATCCCATTTTACTTAAACTGTTTGCTTACACATGCATTTACAGGTGGGTTTTTTGTATAATGATATGTAATAACTAACTAACATAGTCAGGATATTTGTTAAAAGAGATTGTGAATATCCTGATAATTGCTAGAGAAAACCATATCAGAATAGTCAAAGGTCAACGAACACAGCATAAAAAATACTAGGTTGGTGCTTTAAAACATTACAAAGTTTACAGATTCTTGTTGTAGGGATGGTAGGTTTAGGGCTGCAAGACTGCCAACAATTGCAAGCCAACATATTTTTGAGCAATTCTGTGTCTTCTCTGTGCTTCATCTGTCTCATCACTGAAGTCGTAGATACTGTATTGATACCCCACTGTATTTTGGAACATACAGGCTGTGGTTATGTTGTGTCATGTGACAGCCTTGGTGAAAAAGCAAATAATAAGGGAATAGGTAGAATATTTAGTTTGGTCTTTCTGCTTTCTGACTCCAGCTGCAGTTTTCTTGATTGTAAAAAATGCAGCAATAACATAACACTATATCAATTTCTTCAAGTAAATAGAAATTAATTACTTAATAATCTACATATGTAAAATATATATTTATATGTATTTCTTGATGTGAGTTTGCATAGTTCCAAAGTAGAAGTATCTCAGATACATCAGGTTGGTGTATAGAATCCTAAGATATCGAATGAATAGAATAGTCTTTGTGTCGTATTTATCATCTCTCTGGACTTAAATTTCTTCCAAATATACTTTTAGGCAGCTACAGTGAGAATAAAGAAACTGGAAGAAAACATTGAAGCAGAGAGAGCAGCACATTTGGAATCTAAATTCAATTCAGAGATCATCCAGGTAAACTTTTTAATAAATAATTTATACAAGTTTAGAGCAAAACAGTTGATGATATTGTACAGGTAAAATCTGCCAAAAATCTTAAGACCACTTACTTGCTTCAGTGAAAACACTGAATAATTTGTTTGCAACAAGTGTCAAAATTGTAATAGCTAACACATAAAAGGAGAGAATAGAAAAAAAGTCTGCTTTTCAGAGAACATTACAGTTATTAGAATAAATAATAAACTTAAATGTTACATGTGCAAGTTTGAGAATTCCCACTAGCATTTCAACAGTGAGAGGAAAGGAAATGTTTCACAATAGTTAAACACTACACTGCTGTTTAAATATCCTGCTCTGTATCTTTTGAATGGGCAATTAGAGCTATTTGGAGATACAGT
>JAOXNG010000012.1:142873725-142888543 GCA_028566535.1 Scolopax minor
GGTTGGCATTCTGGGCTGCCAGTGCACATTGCTGGCTCATGTTGAGCTTCTCATCCACCAACACCCCCAAATCCCTTTCATCAGGGCTACATTTTAATACCTCATCCCCTAGTCTGTATTGATAGTGAGGATGTAACTAGATATACATGAAGTATATATATATATATACAAGATATATATAATGACCATATATTATGAAAAGTGGAAGTAATTTTGTCTTTCAGATAGCTGACAGATTTTATTTAATTGAAGTCAGATAGGCTACATTGGGTTGCTTTGTTATTTTCTGATTTGGGTAAGAAGTGAAATTGCTCTACTGAATCATCTGCATAATTGAAAGATTTGTTATGAGACATAAACTTTTGGGTATCACTATTTTTTTGCTCCATGCATTGTACTTGCTTTCTACATAAGGAAGGTTGATGATTCAAATCTTGAATGTGACATTTCATTAATTAACTAGAACAAGAGAATTTGAACTACAGGGCAAATGAATAAATTAAGCAGCAAGACTCTAAATCCCTGGTTTAGTGTCAGTTTATTCAGAAATACTTTTTCCTCTTCATGAACATTTTTAAGCAGGCACTAGGCAGAGTTGCTGTGCTGTGCCAAGTAGAACGGTCTTACAGATGTATGGGTTGTTTGAAGGTAATTGGGTGTTGTTATGGGTGTCTTTGAACAAACTCGTATACCCCATCTCCGATTTTTGTATGAAACATTGACACGTATCATTAACATTAATGTTGACTGCTTTGATGGAATTATTTTTCGGTTTTGTATCAAGGTGTAATGCAGCATTATTTTTATTAAAATACATTTTATACTTATATTTTGCAAATTACTACAATACTGTAGTAGTATTGTATTGTATTATTGTAGTAGTAACTACAACCTCTTCATATTGACTGCATTTTGTGTGTTGCTTCATGTCATTTTACTGTGAATCAGGAAATCCTGTCCTATGGAAAAACATTAGCAACATATTGATGTCAATGCGAGCAGTGACCAAAATTAGACTAGACTAACCAGTTCTGTAACAAACTTCTTTTGAGGTATTGTTTGTTTTTATAAATTTTGCTTTTTAAAGACTACAAAGAACCACTAATTGTAACGTGTGGACCATAGTGGCTATCTCTAATATAGTAATTCCACATGGAGTGGGTGCAAGTCACAGCGTTTATCTACACTGTGCAATACTGTATTAACATTATATAAGCTAGCTTTGAATAAGGTCTTCTACAACAGTCAAAGTCTTCCTAGTTGTACAAGGTACAGTACCTTTTAAAATATTATTTCTGAGCCTGGAAACCATGTACTTTGTCAGCACAGTATTGTGCTCAAAGTAATGAGCTTTGACCTCTCAGTTTGGAGCTTTTTGATTATCTTGTATGGTTTTGCTTTGTTTGTATAATAACGAAATCCATCCATAAGAACACTGCAAATGTCTTGGGAAGCATAAGACAGCACAATCTGAGGGGTTACATTAGACAAGGCCTTTCCAATCACAACAGGTGATGGATGGATGGATGGATGGATGGATGGATGGATGGATGGATGGAACAAAAGCACTGGATTGAATAGATCCCTGAGTATAGCTATTCTACTGAAAAAGAAGTGGGAAAAATTTTGGTACAATACTACCTTTTAGGATATGATCTTTCCCTTCTTCCTGTGTTTTTTTTTTAGTAATGAGAAAAATACGAAAGGCAATAAACTGGCAAAAAGCAAATATTTTTATCTCATTGAAATAAAATTGAAATTAATTAACTTTAAAAAAATGGAAAATAATAGCTATATATTCCACCAAGTTGGCTATAATAATCAATGTTAGTTTTACCTGAGCTTGGAGTAATGTAATCATTTTAAATTTACTCTCTTAGGAAACTCCAGAAGTCTAGAAGTAGGGAGTCTGAAAGCAATGAAGGGGAGACATTTTTTTCAGAGTGGATATTGTAGAGTTGCTCTTGCTCATAAAGTCAGGTAATAAAAAGGTAAAATATGGCCTTAGGTTATCTTTGAGCTTCAAGGGAAGAGGCAATCTATGCCTCAGTAATTTAATGACCATATCTTGCTAATCACAAGCCAGAGATAAGCTCTATGATGTAGTAACTTGAAAGTAGTTGACTTTCTAAATGCAAATATTTAAAAGAAAGTTTGGATTAAATTTTTATTAAAAACATCAATTACATAGAAAAAGGGATAAAAGGTAACCAGGCATAGCTCACCAGCTGAAACACATTTCCCATGTACTTCTAAGATATCTGACTTCCTAGGTAAAAGAAATTACATTTACCTGGCCTTCAGTAAAACATTCCAGCTACTGACAAATTGGAAACCATTACCTAAATTGGGAAATACAAGAAAAGGTGGAAGAACTTGTATGCTATAGAAATAGCATTGTTAGTCAAGTAAGGATTCAAATATAAAATTATTATAACTTCAATTATTGTAATTTATTTTTACAGTATGTTACAACTGTATTTAGGAAATTAACTACAAATATTTTTTTTTTTGTACAGCTGCACAGCATACAGTGCTGTTTCTCATATCCATGGAGCAACCTTCAGCAGCTGGTGTAGTGTTCCACAATGTGATAAAGAGCTACTTGTCTAGATCAACTGATACAATGTGCTTGCATGGGAAAGGCTCTCTATCCGGCTAATTAAACCAGTTTCTTTTCAATTAACTGTACAAAATGATTACAGCTTCTAGTTCCAGAGTTAGATCATTTGTTGCTTGCATAGAAATCTGTGCACCCCATGAATCACAATACAGGGAAGAACAGTACATAAATGTAACTATGCTTTAAAATGAGAGGTAGCTAAGTTGATTAAAGGAATTCTGGTATCTATATCTTTGAAAGTCAGCTCCTGAACCTCAAAGAAGATATCACCATTGCCCAGAAAACATTTTAATGAGTTTTTATAGACCTCACCATACTTTTTTTTTAACATATAACTTGCTTGATGTACCTAAATTTTGTTTTCAACTAATTTTAAAATGTTTGTAACTTCTAGGTTTCTATAAAGCATTTAAAGCCTTTAATTGGAAGGTACAAATGGATTATAATTGGTATATTTAAGCCTCAGGGTAATTTTGAACATAATCATCAAAGCAACACTGTTGTAGATTGACTAAGTGCTCAAAACCCAAAAAAAAAGAAAAAAAATTAGAGCTAGAGCCACATTCAGCCTGTTTATTTTGGGTGCTATATTTCAGCTTTGTGAAAAGACTATAAAGAAGACTCCTTACACAACTCAAGAAAAAAAAATCTGCCTCAAGCAGTGAAAAAATGATAACAGGTTTTTTTTATCTGTGTAGGTATGAAACGAATATGTTTTTCTCTTCCAAAATATTATGCAAAAAAAAGGACTTACTAAATAACTCACTGAATTGAGCAAGAAGTGTCCTCTCCTCTTCTTTGTTCTCATTTTTCATCACAGCGAGTTCATGACAACATACCTTTTCCTCTTCTATAAGTAGCTGTGATCTGACAGGAACAAAGTACAAAGGTAATTATTATGATCATAAAGAAAAGCAGCCTTCTAGACCTGACAACTAGAAATGTAAAAAAACAATACAGGTAAGGGAGGGAACTCTGTACAGTAAAAGCAGACATCCTCGAGGTGTCTATACAGGCTAAAATGTCAAAGGACAGAGTGGAAAGTCACACATTCTGGAACAATATTTTTCATGTCTGCTGTAAAATGAGAAATAAAAAAACTGCTGACTAAAATGAGTAAGTACTTTCTGAGCCAAGATTTGTACTTACGGGTAAGTATTCTAATCACTGTGCAAAGGTTTCCTTCAACTTTGGAAGTGTACACTGCTGAGTACCTACACTAAATACTCTGTACAAAATGGAAATTGAATAGAAGCATTTGTGATTGAGCATCTGCTGTGCCACCATAGATACAGTAGATGCAGGATCTACTGCCCAACAATAGAAAGGCACCAATATAATGATCTCAAAGCTTAGTTCTGTGTTACTGAAAAGCTGAATATCAGTTTTTCAGATTTATTCCGTGAATTACTTCATCCCTAATCGGGGATGAGAAAGCCTTTGCTGGCACCTTGAACTTCACTCCTTTATACCCACTTCTGCACAGGCTGAATGGAAAAAAAATAAAATTCTGACAGCAGTGTCCAGGAAGATGTCACTTGCTAAAACAGAAGTTGAGAGTGATGTCTTAGACAAAATTGAATCTCTTCTAGTATTTCTCTAAAGTTTCATATGCTTGGCAAGATACCCTTTTATACTCTTTCTTATGGCTCTTGGCCATCTTACCTCCCTTGACCCATTTCCAAAAATGCATATAAAATGTCAGCACTTTAGGTTCCAAATAGAGATGTGCTCTTTAATGTTCATCCAGTTCTTACCATCTTCTTTCCATCTGGAAAAGAAAAAAATGGCTTTAAGTCTACAGAGAAGAAGGATTAGCACCAGCATTAATTCTTTTCCATTGCTATTCACTGTCTTTATTTGGATTCCCAAAGACAATTGCATCAATGGCAACTGTTCCTTTTATATATTCTTAAAATTCTTTGCAAAAATTTTGTGTCAACATGCACTTTTAAATTTTATTTCTAACAAATGTGAATGCATCTTGGTAAGTAAGTTACATTCCACACTTTATGCATAAAAACCTACAATATTCAAAGATGTAATTATATTCTAAAGGAATTTTAGCTTCCTGCATAAATCCAGATGAAATGATATATTGACTAAATCCACTCAGCAGGTATGTTTTTCTCTTTAGCCTGCAGTAGGAGACCCACAGTTTATCAATCTTCAAAGCATGCCATAATCTTTATTTGGTTTTCAAAAGAGACCTTCCAACTAACTTACTCTGAATGCAGACATGAAGATTATGCATAAGCACACAAATTTTGCATCCGGGAAATATTTTCTCCAAATGAAAAGTGTATATTTTTATTTGAGATTTAGGATTGAAAGTGCCTAAATTCCAATATAGGTAGACCAGTCTCTATCCTGTGCTAATTACTTCAAGAAACAACAGGAAAACTGTGAGCTAAAAGCTAATTTACAATACTGTGAAAGGCAGAGGTTTCAACTTTAGTTCTCAATTAACTCTGTCTCTGTTCCCAGAGCGAATGGATATGTCATCCAGGGCCAGATTATTAAGGAATTAAGTAATTTACACTATGGTGTGGAATGGGTCTCAGCTCTGCTCATTTCAAATTCACGTCTTCCCTTAGGAAATTAATTACTTCTATCGTCAATTTGTGTCTTATTTTCACTGCAACATCCTCTACACTGGTATTAATGATCTTTTGCATCACAGATTGTCTACTTGACACATACCTAAATGGATCCAGAGTAATTACTCACAATTTTAGTTGAAGTTTGTCTGGTTTTGCTAAGTGTATCACTTTGCCAAACACAGAAATATTACCTGCATTCTACAAACAATGCACTACTTCATTAACCACATTATGCTGAGTGCTAAGAATCACATTTTCGGATGGCTTACTCTTCACGCTTGCAATATAATCTGAAAATGTGACACTTTAAAAAACTGGAAGAATTTTTAGATTTTAATATATGTAAAAATAAGGAAAAGACATCTTGCTAGGATTAACAAATGGATTTAAAAATAACAACCAGATCCTGAGAAGGTTACAAAAAAATAGGAAATCTTTAGTGATTGAGCACTATAAGATTATCTATTAATTGCTGCATTTTAAAAAATGTATAGACAAATTGCAATGAATTAAAAATGTCTGGTAAATTCTGCTTATGAAAATAAAAATTAGAATATCAGAGAAGAATATAAAAAACCCTGCTCTATTTTGGGGAGTAACTTCCAGTTTTGTGTTGGAAGGGGAAAACAGATATTATAAATACTGAAGATCAAAGTATAGCATCAGAAAAACGTGCCAAAATCAAATCAACAGAAACACACATAAATACTTGAAGGCAGAATGTTTCTCTGATAAATTACATCTCACAGACAAAAAAATAAATTGTGAGATAATTAATCACCAACTAAACATCCTACTTTTCTCAAGACTGATGTCAAACGAGCCTTGTGAATAGTTTGCTGAAGACCACACTGCTCATCATGGGAAAAGTACTGGTGGCTTCTCCTGGAGACCCCTCACCCCATGACACCAATGGCTGTTGCTGTCTCCACCCCGGGTCTGTCAGGCCATTGGCCCTGGCTGCCTGGTGGGGATCCCTGAGCCAGCGGCAGCTCACACAGTCACATCAGCGTGGGGAGTGTCTAAAGAAAACTATTACCTATTTACAGAATTCAGACGTTTGCTCACTTCTTCATAGGTATTTAATTAACTACTTATACACAGATACCACAGGTATTCATCACTTGCTATGTTTGATAATCAGTTTTCCCAGGTTTCTAGAGAATATGTGGATTCCTCCACTATCAACTGAACTGGCTCCTACCTGTTATTAAAGACGAGGATATAAAACAGTCTCTGCATCTACCAGTTGTACAGTGGATTATTAACATTTTATTCTAATTTAATTTATAAAACTATTACTACTTTACTATTTTATTGCAAGCACAAAAGCTACAAGAGACTACTATAAAATACTTTAAATAATTTCAAGGGCTTTTACCTAGAATTCTCACATGGAAGACAAAGATGCGAAAATAAGGCTTAAGAAGTAGACTATCATGAAGCAGGTCACCTACTCTGCTACATTTTGTAGTAACTATTTTGTATGTTGGAGAGTAAGAAAAAAAATAATGCTGTTTCCTATTGCAGTGAAAAAGTTAATCATCTGTCAAGCTTCAGAATTAGGGACTGTAAAAGAAGCTTTAATCTTCTGTGTATATTCTACTGATGTATAAGGGTACATAAATGCTCTCCTTATTTTGCAGTGGTAGTGTACAGGTAATAAGTGATGGTTATTTAGAGCAGTAGACCTGGGTTTCTGAGCAAGTTGGCAAGAAATTATCAATACAGTAGGGATATGACCTCCTAATTTAATAGTTCTAGTTCAGCCCTTCTGAAGCTGAATCTTGTCCAAAAGTTCCAAGGCATTTGTGAGTAGATCAGTTTCAGTTCTTAGATGGCTTCACTCAAAATATTATGAAGGAATCTAAGAAATAAGGAGTGTAATAGCTAAGTGATACATTCAAGCATATCAATAATGTCTAAATTAGAGATTCTTATATCAATAGAAGCAAAGAGAAGGAACATAGAATTTGAAAGGTTATCATGGGATTTAGAAAAAAATATTTATTGTGTGAAGTAAGAAGGATAAGGCTTTTTCCACACTTTTATTTTTTTCTTTAAGTTTGGAAAATACACATGAATTTCCATGCAGATCATAGATTCTAAGGCTTCTTGAATTATATGCAATAAACAGTCACTGTTAACAATTAATTTTCATCAGATTCCCTAGATTGTCACTGAATTATTACTTTTCATTTACTATTCACAAATTCTTCATAAGTAAATTATTCTTCTGTATTTATATTCAGATGCAATTGTGTATACGACACATGAAATTCCAGATTCATAGAACATGTCAAAACTACCATTTATCTGGATTTTAAATTAATGATACAGCATATAGCACAATAAGAAAAAAAAAAATTAGTTGGTTTGATATTCAGATCTTACAAGATTCTATTTTGGACAACTCTAATCACTTTCTTTGACATTTCTAGTCATCTAAAATAAATAATAGGAAAAACATTTTCTTACATATTTTCTCTTTCTCATTCTCTTTTCCTTTTCCTTCTTTTAGATTTATGTTAGCAAGTACTCTCTCTACTATCTGTCTATAATACTAAATTATGAAGGGCATCTCAGAAAACTGAAAGATTTCAGGTAGTTAATTGATGCCTTTGAAATGGCAGGTACCTTTACAACTGCTGGTGATATTTTGTAAATATGTAACATTGATTTATTTTTTCACTAAAATAATAGATGGCATCTCACATTGGATAAAACTGTCACCCTCCAGTATCTGAATTCTTAAGATATAATTAGTGCAACAAGCTACTCAAAACAATGTGACTTATCTTAAGTTTTGCATGCAAAACAGTGTTTTCATTCAATATTTTTTTTGTATAGTTCTGTATCATAATAGGTTAAGGAACAGCCATCAGAAGAATGTTGATATGCTATTTTTGAAAGAAAAGTTCTTGCACAACTTTATAATGTTTTAATACACAAGTTAAGCTACAGCTTAGTCTTGTACACTTTAACACATACAGCAAATGTTTCCTGAAAATAGTAGTTAGTTATAAAGAAGGCATGCATAAGCCTGTTGATGATTAGAATTTTCATGATTCTAGTGCTATAAGGTGCATGGGAGAAAAAATGCATCATGTGAAGAAAGAACTGTATGCAATACTTCCAACAAGAGAAGAAGAATGTGGATATTCTGTTTTCACACTGCATTTAGCATCTCTTAGTATATTATTAGTATTCATGGTAGAATTCTCTTTCAGAATCTAGATTAGTGATGTATATTTTTAAACCAGAAATGGAAAGTTTGGGCCTTGCATTCAGTAGTTCTAAGAATAAGTCTCTTGAAAGTTTGAAGTAATTAAAATTTCTTTTTTCCCTCATACATTAAAAATGCCCCAAACCTGCAATCTGTATATAACAGTAAAATTTACTTCAATCACTCCTCTAAAATAATTTGAAAAAAAAAAATCTCTTTCTCAGTTCTTGTCTTTTCATTTGTTAATTGAATCACAAAAGGTGGCTGAAAATCTTACAGAATTAATATACCCAGTATCTTGGGATAAGTAGTACCTTTTCACTTCATATTTTGGCATTGGAACACTAAATATTTTGTAAACTTAGCCATTCTCCAGACAACATCAAAGGATGGTTAGTGATTTCCTTGAGGGATAATAGATAAGAAGACTGATATCTCATACTTGTTGGAGAATTAGGCCTTATATAATATGTTCTTTGAGAATAACCTGATAAATGCAATCACAATGTACTGATAAAAGGACTGAAGTGTTTTGGGGAAAAAACTTGTGCTAGTATGTCCTCCACATCTTAATAATCACCATTGCTATGAAAAGAGAAAATTAATTTACTTGGATACCATCAGCTGTTGTTTGAGGAAAACTATAGTGTGTATGTTGAAGATGTAAAAAGTAATTTTTTCGTAAAAAAAGAAAAAAATATATATTCTGGCAAAACTCTCTGCTTAATAGGTATTTTTAAAGCACACTTCATTACTCCATATGTTATAGCTATTAAATAGAATAGTCTAGACAATAAAAAATTTTTTTATACAAATAAATATAAGACCTTATATCAGCACAATGATAGTAGGAGAGATCTTTTTTGATATATGTAACATTAGTAGGGTTAGAGTGAGCAATGCATATATTCCTATAAAACTCTGTATTATGAATCTACATGTCATAAGTTTTATTAATTTTTTTTAGGTGAAGATTTTTCTACTCATTTCATTTTCATTTTGAAAACTGTATTTTTTAAAAGGTTACTTCTGAACTTGAGTCTATAGAACATCTGTAATTATATATCTGCATTTGCAACTTCCTTAGTTAAAAAAAAAATTAAAATTATCATTTGAATCAAATCCATAACCAGCATATACAGAAGGACCAAATCTCAGTCAGTGTTATATTACTGAAATGAAAAACAGCGAACCATCTCTAGGCAGATTTCAGACATCTAATGTCTCCAAGTTCATAAAACAAGTACAATATAGGACAACTCAGAAAGAATCTTTAGTAACTATGATTATAGTGAGAGGACATTTGGGGAACATTTTCCCCTCTGCACTTCATGTCTCCCAAGTTATTGCAGAGATATAACCTATTTATTGTTTCAGAAAAAAAAAAAAAGGGCAAATAAAAAGGGAAAATAAAATATTTCAAAGTTAACAAAGCCTGTAGGAGTGGCATACCCAGTATTTCATCTCAAAAGTGACAAGTTGGAAGCAATAACCAAATTTTTAGCTTTTAATTGAAAGTAATTTTCTTTTAGTTAAGATAAACTGGAACAGGCTTTGCAGAGAATTTGTGCATGGCCCATCACTGGAAGTATTCAAGGTCAGGTTTGGACAGGACTTTGGGCAATCTGATCTGGTGAAAGATGTGCCTGCCTATCACATGGGATTGGATTAGATGATCTTTAAGGGTTCTTTAAAACTCAAATAATTCTACAATTCTATGAAAAAATATTTTTATATTTTAGTTTTACATAAATTGATAACTCATACCATTGTCTTCTTTCTCCATAGAAGTGTGAAGTTTTGTTAGGTTTTGTGATATGAAACTGGACATGTCACATGAAACACTAGCAATTTCACTTATTAATGAAGTTTCACAGTAAAATTTTTAGATTACTCCTTTGACTTAACATGGTGCACTAGCTGTTACTAAGTTTGAGAGAAGCAGTATTCCCATGTTACAAAGACCGTAAGCAAGATGATGAACTTGGGATCAATTAGAGAATGAAGAATCATAAAAGGAATTATAAACATGAATGTATGATTTTTCATTGGTATCTTGAACATAGACTGTGCTTTTACACAATTACTTTTTTATATTGTTATTAAGTCTTCTAAAATTGTTATAGAAATAAGGTAGTAATCTTTAAAAGAAGCCACCTTGCTAACGACATAATTAAAATTTAAAAAATAAAAAACTTCATAGCATTGCTCTTCTACTTTAAATTCAGATAGATTAGATATTAACAGAGTACATTAACTCTAATGTAATGAAGTAGCTCTTAAACATATTTTTTTTCAGCTGAAATCGGTAAAGTTTGCGGGAAACTTATTTTATCACAGTCTATCTGGAAACAAGTCATGGTAAATCCTGGAAACTAAATTTTTTTCACCCATTAAAAACACTGAAATATATAATCAGGCAATATTTCTGAATACAAGTGCTATTGTACTAATAATACTAATATTTCAAATTCAGGAAAGTAGGTCTCTTCACAGTTACAATGACATCTTGTGGTGAATACAAAAACTGTCAGTCCTATAAATTTCTACATTAAATGGAAATTTTTTCCCCAAATAATTATTGCAGTACTGTTTATTTCAGTTAATTAATGACTAGTAATTTATCTCTATATATGTAAATTATTATAAAAATACCAAATGTGGTTTGATATTTTAAATAATTGCAGTCTGAAAAGAATTTTAGCCTTTAGTATTGGAATGGTTGCATTTTATATTTTAATTCATAATTGGAAGGAGTTTGGTACAATCAGTAACTTTTAAGAGCTAAAACTCGCAATTATTTTTTTTTTTTCAATAGAAATAAATAATCTCTCTCCTTAGGAAAACATGCACAGGTACATTAAGCACTTAGACCCTGTCCTCAATGTCTATTCTTCAGTTTGTCCTTGGAATTGTTGCACCATTTATTTTGTGAAGACTGCTGGTAGTAAAGATTAATGCATCCCCTTTTTTATCTCAAGTGAACATACAGATTTGGGCACTTACTTGAAATGCATTTTTAGAAGTAATCCAAAGAATAGTATGTTACTGTGCTTATTATTATCTAATCTTAAATTGCTGCAGTATTCCTCTGCTGGTTTTTGTTATTTTGGGGAGGAGAGGTTGTATTTTGGGGTTTTTTTTGGTTGGTTGTTTTCATAAAAACAAAGAAAGGTTTCAGTCACTTGGGGGGGGGGAATTATATGTTTTGTATTCCAAATTTATGACTTCTAGCTAAACGTTTTTTTGTGTGAATAAATCATGTAACTGTTGCTTTTTTTACACTACTAAAGATTTTGGGGTATTGTCATTTTCTATTTCAAGTAGTCAAAAATATTTCTGAAAGGAGGATTTATCTCACTGTTTTGATCTGACATGCTGTACTGCTTTTTCCCCTCCCTTCTTTATTTTTGTCATTGGGTACTTATGTTGGCAGGATTCACTGCCATCCAATGTCTTAGCATGATGAATTCTTACATTTATTTCAAAGCCAGTCATCTAGAAGGCAGAGTTTTTGCTTTGTATTCCTGGCTGTGCTGCTGCCTGTTCTCAACACTTGACTGATCACCTGCCTTCCCCTTCAATGATTTTATTAAGTTGTATTTTCAAATACTGGCTAATTTATCACCTTTTCTATGAGTATTTCTAGTTGAATAATTTGACTAATCAGCACATTACATCTGTTTATAGAAGACTCACATGCAACCTAGTACACTGATTACCATGAGTTTTCCTGAATTTTCCATAAATATGAATGTCTTTAGGAAATAAAAACAACAATAATGCTACTTAAGTAATTTAGGGAACAAAGGGAATATCAATAATAAAATGACAACAGCAACAAGAAATTCAAAGTGACTAATTTTAAAAACATAGTCCATAATATCATTCTGAGTTTAGAAATCTTCTTTCTGTATGGGGAATTTACTGGTATATCTGTATGCATTTTAAATGTTTCCTGTTAACTCTGAGCAGTGTGGACAATTTTTATTTCAAAAGTGGCTTTCAGTCACTTTGGTTTGCTCTTATTATGTGCATAAATTTCCCTGGCAGCTAAGAGAAGTTTACCTTACTGGGTAGAAAGCAGTTGGTACACGAGGTTATTATTGTTGTTATTTTCTTCCTGAGAAATTACTGAATTCAGTTCCTGAAGTGTTTGTACATGCACAGAAGAACAGAATTCTGAATACCTGTACCATTAGATTTGAGCTACAGCCAGACATATGTAGATTAAAAGAAAAAAAAAAAGGAAAAAAAGAAAGAAAAAAAAAGAGAAGGAAGTATCTAAAGGATTACTAAAGGACTATTTCTTCTTCATATTTCATACCAAAATTTACTCAATCTCCTTTACATAGAAATTTTAAGGTTTTTTAGACATGTATACTTGTCTTAAAATATATGACAGTGAAATGCTTATAATTGCTCACTGATTTTGAAAACTAGTGAGATTTTTCTCTGTTGATAAGTGCTCTCTATTAGAGGAAATTGCAACCTTGAACATGGCAACTTGTCCTTAGGAAGCAGAGATGAAGAACAAGTGTTTCAGTTTTAATACTACTGAATCAAACAGTTTTATTGGCCTCTATGGTGTAGACTAATTATTATCTCAGCTATGTCTCATACAGACGAAGTAAGGCAGTTATCCAGAGTAAAAAAGGGAGTACCACACTATCTAAAGCTCTCTGGAGAAAGTAAAGAAAATAAAAATGAGAAAAACAAAACAAAATAAGCCAAACCAAACAGGAAAGCTTTAAAGGAGGGTTGAGCTGTGATACCCAATAAGAAGATACCTAAAAGTAGCCTTATTTCTAAATATATTAATGTCAAAACCTCTGATAATTTTAATAATTTAAAGTTTACTTTGGAAGCAGAAGCTTACTGTAACACTGCATTATACAAATGCATTATACAAATTATTACCTGTCTTGATGCAGTCCTGAGTAACATGCTCTAGCTGAAACGAAATAGGCTGTAATTTATGTAAGACTTTACAGTCAGCATTGAACTAAGGAAACTATCACTATGTCACTCATTAGAGGTGAAACAAAATCTTTATGGAAAATATTTCACAATTTGCATTAATTCTGCCTAGGTAATTAGAATTCACAAAGCAATGGGAATACTTAATCTCATGAAGAGTTAAGCACATCCTGTGATAGTAAGGATGTGAGGGAGAACCCCAGCTAATATGAGAAAAAATACCTGAGGCATAAAGTCATGCAGATCTTAATGTTGAATCCTCCTGAGCTACCAATCTCAAGTTAAAACTCTCAGTCTAAAAAGTTTTTCAGCTACTCTGGTCTACCTATATTGACTATTTTGATTCTGACTGTTATCCTACTACCTATCCTAAAAACCTGCTACCTATCCTACTACTTATCCTAAACCTTTTGCATGTTGTTTTCAAACTTACTTTCCAAAGAGGTAATTACTGACCTACACTATTAGGGTTAAATATGAAGAAACTGTGATTATTTTGGATATAAACTAAATTGTGGCAGGCATTTTCAAGTATATAAATTACAAAAATAACAAAATTGTAAATAATGGAACTTTTTAATCTTAAGAACATCGGGAAATACTTTTCTACTGTGAGGGTGATAGAGCACAGGCACAGGTTTCCCAGAGAGAAAGTGGCAAGTCTCCGTCCTTGTATGATATTCAAGAGTCCTGGGCAACCTGTTCTAGGTGACCCTGCTTGAGTGGGTGGTTGGACAAGATGACCTCCAGAGGTCTCTTCCAATTTCAACCATTTGTGATTAAGAACTAAAAAGGTTCATCTGGGAGTTTTCTGTTTCTTTTCTTAAAATATCAATAATATTTTGTTCAAGTGTTCTGTAATCTACGATGGTAACTCTCTTGGACATAAGCAGTCTCCTTTAAGTCGGTTATAAAAATCTGTAGCTGAGATTCTCCCTGATATCCAAACTGTATGGTTGTTCTTAACTCATCTAGGAAGCACATGATTTCACTATAACAAAGTCATCACTGTGCTATAATTAAAAGGGGATGAATGACACAATTGCTTGTGTCTGCTTAATACTTATGTTCTTAAGGAATTAATTCATTCTCCTCCTGTTTTACTTAGAAGTCTCATTAATGTGGATCATTTCCACAGTCCGTAATTTATCTCCTACCTTTAACTTGGTGTTCAAGAGACTTATTTTTACCTTGGTGTTCATTAGTGGTTTTTTTTTTTTTTTTTGCTGTTTTGGCTTTTTTTTTTTTCAACCAAACATTTCAAAGGCACATAATGCAATTAATAATGAAACTAATGTCTAATTCACTAAATTAACAGGAAAAAAAATCCCATGATGGGATCAGCACTTCACCGTTTAGCGATGCCTGTGTAATTTTGAAGGTGCA
>JAOXNG010000012.1:143002094-143013067 GCA_028566535.1 Scolopax minor
CATGAGGAGTTGTAATGGAATCATATAATTAATCCTGAGGTAGTAAGTAGGGCAGCTGCTGCTCCAAAGATGGGTCACCCTGTGAGATCCAATTCTCCTTCATGGCATTGTCATTAACCCCTGGCAGCTTTTCAGATTGCTATTTGTCATATCCAGACATTTCTCATGTCATGTCCTCTAGTTTCTCGCATCTTGTTCAGTTAACTTCAGCCCAGGGGCAGGTCAGCAGACCACTCACCTGTGGGTAACCCTGACAAACATTTAGAGAGTTGTACTGGATTGACACCAGACAGCAGCTAAGCACCCACGCAGACACTCCTTCACTCCCCCCACCCCAAGCCCCCAACCCCTTGCCCCGCCTGTGGATTAGGGAGTGAAAAGGAAGACTAAAACCAAGAAAACTAATGGGTTGAGATAAAAACAGTTTAATAAGTGAAGGAAAGAGAGACTGCCCCCACTCTTCTCAAAAAACCAATCAACCAAATAAAACCAAAACCCAAGAAACACCCCCCCAACAAGAAAACCCCACAAAACAAAAGAAGTGATGCAAAGGTGAGTACCTCCCAGAGTGGTGCACAGCCAGTCTCTGAACAACTACCTTGAAAGACCCTCCTCTTTGATTTTTTTCCCAGGTTCTTGCCCACTCCTGGACTATTCACTTGGTGGAGGGGCAAAGTGAGACACAGAGTCTTTACATTGTAAGTAATGCTCAACAAGAGTGAAAAAATAGATGTGCTATGAACACTGTTTTAGTCAAAAATCAAAACCACAGGCTGCTATGAAGAAAGGTAGCTGCATCCCAGCCAGATCCAGTATAACAGTATTGTTTAAGTGTAACATTAAGCAGTAAAGGTCATATCAGCACACAGGATAAATAATAAAATTAAGGTTGTGTTTCATTTTTTCAGACCTTTATGAACTTGCATGTAGAAAAGTTAGACTTAGGAGAACTCTAAGAAAATTGAGCCTTTAGGAAAGGACTGTTTTGGGACTTTATGTACCATAAGGTTCAGCAATGCTTTGAGGGTTATGGAAGACTAAACTGTTCAAAGGCTGTTGTCTGCCTGTCAATATGAAGTTATGGTTTATGATTTTTCCTTTACAACTACAGAAGTGTGACTGAAGTACTCTGACTCAGATTGGAGAACTTAAAAGATATTACTGTTATTTGCAATTCCTTGTTTTAAAAAAACTATGTTTTAAAGTTGATGATCACCATGGTGATAGCATAAGAATGTCAAGTGGATGAAAATAAAATCCCCAAATGTTCTCTAATTTTTACTATTACATCATTTTGTAGCAGCTGAAAAGTTGTTAAGCTTACAAGTCTTTGATATTACAGCTGCAGTGAAAAATGAAACTGGGTTCCTCTGAAGTCTGCTGCCACAGGTGCTTGTGTGTGGAAGTGCTGTGCAATATACCCTGATGCATAGACCTGTGTTTAGTTTGGCACAAAGGAACATCTTTCAAAACCAGCATTTAGTTGTATAAAAGACTTCCAAGAGCTCCTTTCCTCTGTAACTCACAGCCATTATTCACTCGCAGCTTGGACCTTTTAATATATTACAGTAATGATAGTTCTCTGAATGCATACAACTGAATCAGGCATCTTACAGTGCACACTTCACTGTATTAATCATAAAGAATAATATGTTTCCATACACTGCTGTTTTAGAAGAAGGATATTTTGTCAAGGTTTAATCACTTGCCACTAAAGCCTAGACTATAAATTGACAGCACTGTTCCACTTAAACATTTCTGAGGTCTAAAACACTGCATTGTTTTATAAGCTATTCTTGGAACACTATAATGGTTTCATATGCTTTTTGCAAAAGAGGAAGATTGGACTTAAAAGGTGTCATGCTTTCTGAAACACTTAGCGTGGTTACTGTTTGGATCTGTTCCTACACAACATATTGAAGAAAACAGATGAATGAGGCTGATTGGAAAAATGTCAATGGCAACACCCTATGTTCTGATTCTCTTGTGTGTTCAGCTTCATACCTGCCAGCTTAGTGATCATCATCAAATCACCATCCTTCTTACTGAGTCTATACTGTGGCATCAATATACGTGTAGAAAAGTTAATTGTATTTTTCCATTCTGGTCATATAATAATCAGGACTCTTAACTAAATTCTTGCTGGAGTATTTATTGTCAGAGATGCATTGAACAGAATTTTACTTGACTTTCAGACTCCAGTTTGCGATCATCAGACAGATTTTTAAAAGGCATCAGATAGATCTAGTGCTATCAGGGCACTGAGCCTTTGCATGTGATTTGTGCTTCACTCTATTTTAGCCACCTAACTTTCCAAGGATGGGTGAATGGCATCTTCAAGTGTTCTGGAAGGGATTTATTAGATTTTTGATTGACTGGTGTCAGGACTGCAGGATCACTAAAATGTCTTAATGCCATTTTTCTTTCCTTCTTCCCTCCATCTCTTTTTCCCCTTTTCTGTCCTTTTGCTTTATTTACTTATTTCAATATGCACTGAACTCAGCTCAACCAAAGCTCAGAACATAGGCCTATATTTATTTTAATCTGAACAGATTAATTCTGGGAATCATTGTGAGGCAATAAAGTAATTTTTGTAAGACACTTCAGACAATGACTAAAATTTAAATTCCAAAACTCTTAGATACAATGAGCAAATACTTCTGAAGGGTCGTGCCAGGTATGAATTTATTGAGAATCTTTCAAGAAAAAACAATGTTTGAAATTATCAAGGTATGCAATACAGAATAAGATAACAGAATGGGTGCTGACTAATGGAGACCCTTATTAACACCTACTAGCATATCAGTAATGAAAATACCATTCTATGTATTAGAAGAAATATTTATATACAAAGAAATAGAAAAAAGTGTCGTGCAATGTATTCTGATAACATTGAGCCAATAATAAAAACATTGGCTTATTTAAGACTTTATTTTTTTTCTAAACGAACTTGATAAAATATTACCTCATAACAACTTTTCTGTATTTAAGGTTACTGTACTTTAATTGAAATTCTCGTTCTCTCTTTGGTCTCTTGTTATAAAAAGAAATAATCATAAAATTTAATAATAAATTTTAATCATAAATTGCATTAAAATCTAGTTATATGCCACACCTAGCAATTATTTAAACATAACCTCAAAAATGACTAGTATAGGAGAAAATAAAAAGCAAAGAATAATTCCCAAAGAAGTCCCCAAAGACGAATAAGTGACTCGAAGTAGAATGGGGTTTATGTCACGTGTACAAAATTATTAATTCAGTGTGTAGAAATTGATAACAATTCTGGGTATCAGTCTATTACCCTTATTTATATTTAAACATAACATTTCAAACTGTCTTCCCAGCCTCTTTGCTGCAACAACTAATCTGGACAGAAAAGGGACAGTTAGAACTTGCTTAATCTCTGCATCTAGGAGGACACTGGACAAAAGAAAAACTGGAACCGTGATTTTCCCCCTGTCTTTCCCTCAAAGTCCCATGGGATGTTCAGTGTTGCTGAGATAACATTTGACATTGTTCAGAGCTAGTAGCAAATTGCTAACCTCTGTGAATAATGAGAGAACAGGGAGGAAATCATGCCTTTGTGATAGAATAATATCTTTTCTTAGTGCTTCTTGGGGCAATACAGCTATATGCTTCTTTATAGGAATATAGGACAGGAAAATAGGACTACAGAGAAAGAGACATGCTACCTCAGAAGAAACAAAATGCCACCTTTGTTTGGGCTTTTTTATCCTTTTTTTTGGTAGCAGATAAATTTGGTAAGCCTTCCTTAATATTTGAATAGATTTACATAATGCACTGATAACTGTACTGTAAATTTCTATATCAATTAGACTGAGGCTAATGGTAACAACATTACCATAGTACTAAACCCTATGGCAATAAGGTGGCAATCTGGAAGGATAATGTTGATTATAAAGCAGAGACATCAGATTTTGTTTATGATTCGCATATCACTTGCATAAAAATTTGGATTGGCTCCCCAGTTCATAGTTATGTCCTATTGGCATCAGAACATAACACATAGAATAGTGTTTGTGGTTGGGTAATGAAGTCCTCAGAAACAAAGCAGTCAGCAAACACTGCTTGCTAATGTCTTCAGCTTTAAATTGTTGCACCACATACACAGTGACATACCATGTCCAAACCTTCCTATGAGTAGAACTTCAGTTATTTAAACTCATGAACTACTCTCATTACCTATGGATATCTGAAAGATTTCTCCTGTGGCCTTGTTTAAGCAGCATGTGCTTTTTACTTATTACTACTTACTACTACAGCATGTGACTGATTTGACATGTCTGTGTCAGGGACGTATTATAACACAGCAGCAAGCTCCATAGAAGTGCTTACATTTAACAAATCTCTTGTGCTACCTTTTACGCTCACAGCTTGGAAGTACCACCCATTGCAGCTGTGAGTATCTCTTAGGAGAGTCACATAATAGGACACTACCTTATTGCATATGGAATGAAGACAGAAGGCCTGCAATGTCTCAAGCCATTCTGGAATCTCTCGATTTCCATGTTCCAAGGGAAAATGAGCAGACTTTTCTATTGTCTAACAGTGTTCTTTATTCTTCTTTCCTGTCATCTGAGATATTACCTAGTGTCATAGCTGTTTTGTCTAGTCTATTCAAGTAGTCAAAACACTGTCAGTGAATGGGGTGAGAACTTGTCTGTGGGGCCATGATATTCCTTGCATCTTGAATGTATTGTGGCAGGTTTAGCAGACTAAGAAGATCACATCTGTTAATAACTTATGTCTCATTTTCAGGTCCACGGGCACTATCATATTTGCAAGCCTGGACTACTCTAACATCTGATGATCTGGAAAAATAACTTCTGACATAAGCAAATTCACTACCTACTTCATTGTATTGAAGATATCTAAGGCCATCCTCCCAATCTTCCCTTTCTTTCTGTCATCAGGAGGTGTGGAAGAAGAAGGAAATGAGAGGAGCAGGAGGTGTTGTGTGGCACAAGTATTGAAACTGTGAATCATCTATTTACAGTATACATACTCCTATATACAGTTTCTGCAGAAATCCTATGGCCACATTATTTAGAAAGAGTATAATTAACTCCCTGTTGAAGCCTGTCAATCAGAGATATGGTGGTAGTTATAATAATACTTGTTGAATTACAAAGTTTGCTTCATTGACTCTCTTGCAGGAGCCCTTATCTAGCAGATAGTGAATGAAATGTCCTGCCCAGAATCCTGGGAATGCTGAGGAAAGGTACTTCCTCAAAATCTTATTCCTGAAATTGTTTGTGGCAGGAGGGAGAGGAGTATACCCCAGGTATCATTTTGCTGGAATATAAGATACCCTTTTCAAGCTTGATCCCTTCAGAGATATGCAAGGAGGGCAAGACCATGTGCATGATGGGCAATTAGGTCTTATTCACATCCTATCAATGCAGATTTCCTGGTGTTGGCCACCATAGACCTTTGAACGCAGACTATGTGATTTCCTGTTTCTGTTGGCCCCATCCCCAAGACTGGCTGCCTACATAAGATGTAGAATTAGTTGCATGATATAGGCCTGAAGTCAGCTCAGATGGTTACCCTGAGCATTTTCTGAGATCATATGATCTCAGTGAAATCATCTGGATGGACCCAGAATAGTTGAAAGACTATAATTTTCTTCTGATTTTCATAGCTAGAATAAGAAGAAATCTGTAGCCAAATATATCTGAATGTTACTAAGTATGGTTCAAGAAGTGCAAGAGATGGCAGAAGGTTTGAATCAGCTTTCAACTTAGACAGAACAGTTCACTCATGTCTAACAGAAATATTTTAAGTATAGATTAAGACAAAAGACTAGGAGAGATATAATTTTAAGAAGCAAAGTATTACAGATTCATGTAGGTAAAGAATTTTTTTCCTTCCCTTATTGTGCTTATTACTTCAGTTAATTTAAAAACTCAGCCCAAGTACCTTGAATTTGGACATTTCCTACATTATAATGGCTCTTGAACTTTTCTCTCTAATATATGACGGAGCAGTGTTTTTAGTATGCAGTTACAGTAAATGGAGACATGCATTTAGCATTTTAAGCATTTAGCAGGTCTCTTTTTTTACACAGCAGCTCACCAATTGAATATTAATATCATGCTTTTCAATTCAGAAACACACAGTGAATTTCCTTTGTCTGTAAATGTCTATTTAACAAGTATTTAATATTCAGGCAAAGAGCTTGGATTCTATACTTGCACTTACCCTTAAAGTCTGAATGACTTATTAGCAAGGTGCAGTGGCATTCGATACCTTTACAAACATTTTTGAAGAATGTTGCAAGCTACTGCTATGAGATTTTCCATTATTTATAATCAGTGTTATATTTCAAAACAGTAAAACATCTCATAAATTTATGATTCTTCTATTGAAACCTAAAACCCGTTAAAGAAAAAGAAAATAATTTCAGTTCTTGTTTTGCACTGGAATTATTAACTATTTTTCAGTAGTTTTAAAACTGCTGGTTTTTGCATTTACATTTCCTTAAGTCAGAACTTCTAAATGTATTAACATCAGTGATAGGCTCTATCAACATTTAAATAGTTCTAGAAAGCGGGTCTGGACTCACCCTTCTGTGGCTTTATATTCTTCTTCTTTCCATTCTTGTCTTTCCTTTTTGTCTTCTTCCTTAAAATTACAAATGAAATTAAGGGGTGATATTTTCACTGGTCCAAATCAGAACAGTCACAGAATTATTTGAAACTATGCTTATTAAAAATTTCTTCTCCTCTATGTAAATAATATTTCCAATAGTTTTGACCAGATCTGCCTTTTAGTCAAAGACAATGGTTTTACAACTTCAAGAATGGAATGGATATAGACCCTTAAAAAAAAAATAAAGTTCCATTGCTAGGAATTCTTTCTATTGGAAAAAAAATCCTCTGCTTTAGATTTCTGGTCCATCAGGATAAAAAACATTGCAGAGGTAGTTTCCGTGCTGTGTTTGTATGACTTGTAGTACAGCTACTTTTCATTGTCAGATGCCTATAGGAAGTTTGGGGATGAGATTTGGGAGGGGAGTACCCCATAAAATTTGCTGTGCTGGGTTTTTTTTCTTTAGAGCTTAGTTACCACAAACCATATCAAATGGCTAGTGAGTTGGTCAGTGATACCTTTAGATACAGAGGAGGAAGAATAAGGGTGAATCTAGCAATTTATATATTAAATCTTCACATAGCTTGCCTGTGCAACTTACAGTTAACTTCAAAATGAGTGTGTGGTATAGGCAAAACTATTAGAGATATATGGTAAAAGAGTTCAATATGTTAATGATTTGTCATATATAGTGCAGTTTTTTTAAAAAATCTGTATTTTTTTATCATCTCCTGTAAACTGTCTTTGTCTGCATTTTGACAGTATATGTAGTGTAGGAAAAAAGATTTTTTTTTAAAGGAAATTTTGTACCATGTTATCTATGATGTCCTATGTTTTATTCAAATATCCAAAATCTCAATAAGTTTTTAAAAAGGGAGAGCTCATAGGCATACATTTGCTTCAGTGAAGATATTAGCTTCATATTTTTGAAAGAGGTTGGAAATCTGATTTTCACTTTTAAACTTTTTGATGAATGCTCTTCCTTAAGGGATGTATTCCATCTCTTTTCCAAAATGTGTATTATATTTGATAAGGTTTTTAATAAGCTTTTTCTGAAACTTCCATTTAGATGAACGGCATTTACAATATAGAATAAGGAAAAATGAAAAAGAAATAAGATAGAACTGAATGTAAGCTTACTCAACTGTACTCAATTTATGACAACAGAAATGCATTGAATATCATTTTAGCATCTTAAAAACCTCCCTCATAACAAACATTTAACTGAAATCTACTTTTTATTTAACCTATCTCACTTCAAAGCTAAATTTCCAAGGGGTAAGTTGTTCTTTCTATCAGGTTACTTTTGCAAAGACAGTAACCTCTTTCAGAAATAACCATGATATAAGAAACCTTATAATAATTCCAAAAGTAGCAGACAGAAGCTACCTGGTATCCTGTAAGTGAACTCGATAGTTTATTATTTCTACTATTGATGTCCATTTCAGTAAAAACAAATGGCCTAAGAAAGATTTACACATCTCTTTTAAGTAGCTAAAAAGTATTATAGGGAAAACAATTACAGTGAGAATACACTGGATCAGGATGATTCCGATGTCCATATTTGTCAAGATTTTAAATAATGATGTTGTAGATACAGAAAACTGCAACATCAAGTGTTTGGGTTGTCAAAACATTATTTCTAATACAAATATAAGAAATCAATCCATTTATTCTCTTCAACAGAAATTTATGCAGTAACCTGGGCAGCTAATAGATATCTATCAAGGAGATACTTTATTGTAAATTGTCAGTTTAATCTAGTGAAACAGCCCAATGTTAAAGTTAGAAAAATCAGAACTAGAAATAAATAAATATTTGTAACCCTGATAGTAGTTAACAACTGGAATGCTAAAGGTAGTGCAGAAGGTAGTGCAGAAGAATTACTATCTACATGGAATGGCCAACATGTTTCAACGCAGTGTGCATCTTTGACTCCTTTTACTGTATAATGTAAAATGAGATTTGACACAGCTAACTTTTGAGCTAATGATCTTAATTCCTTGATTTACAATCATGTCTCATGCTTTCACATTCTTAGGCCATAGCTGGTTCATGATGAGCTAGCAATGCTATTAGTATGTTGAAAGACAAAAAAAAAGAGGACTTGAGGAATACTGTGCTCTCTGCATGAAAGCTTCTATAACGTATTCTCCTGTAGAGAGGTGTTATTAGACCTTTAGCTGCTCTTGAGCTGTGTCTATTTCAGCTTAGATGGCTTTTTTGCTTTTTTTCCGTCTTTCTCTGGCATGAAAAATGTAGAATTTTATTTCATATATGAATCTTGATACATCTCACCATGCTTTTTTTTTCACCTGAAATTGCATTTCTGCCATCTCTGTAAGACCACTGAGAAGCCAAAACAAAGTTGAAATGTAGCTGTCCTTTATTAAATCTCTCAGTGGCACCATGTAACCTACTTTGACACCACACAGGTTAGCAGGTAGCATGCATTTCCTAGCATAGTTTTATAAGTTCATGATGCTTGAATGATTCTATTAAAGAGTCTGTCTCCATAGAAATTAAAATGGGCAAAGTCAAAATATCAATTCTTAAAAAAAGTAAGAATGGGCCCCCTAACATATCAATGAATGTTACATATATTTTAATTTTTTTTCCATCTTTCCTTCTTCAGGTTACAACTGAGAAAATGTTTAGTTTCTCCTCATTACACTTGTGTACTTTTTCAAGATATACTATAAAACACTTTAGCCTCCAATTTGCCTTTTCTGAATCTATCCGCAGAATATAAGCTCCTTACATTATACTGCATGATAAGTCAACAGAAGTGATCATGAGTGAATAGTATTGGCCTCTGTAATGGGAAATATTTATGTATTTAATATGTTCCCTTCAGCTTTTCTTGGAAATACTAACAGGAAAACTAAAACTCTTCATAATTCGCTATAAGCTACAAAGCTATTTAAAGAATGATATATGTAGTTATTATGCCAATACTGTTAGGATTTATATAATGTTTGTCAGCAGTTCCACTGTAATTCATTGCATTTCCTGAGATCTAGAACATGGCTGTGAAATTATGTCTGTTTCAGAACCTGGTACATTTCTTTTAAAAGAGAAACACTTCAATGCTTACTCCACAGGAATCTTTATTTTTGCATACCTACAAACTCTTTAGGAGTTCATACCATTGCTGAGAACAATAGTTTGGAACTGCCCAGAGAAGTTTTGGGTAGACTCTTCCGAAGCAAACAATTTCTAATTAGAAAATAAAGCAAGAAGTTTTAACTTTACTGAATCTAAGACAACAGACAGCACATCAGTATATTACTCCCTTACACCCCTTTAGATATACTAAAATTAGTCTTTTTTTCCTAAAGCATCTTGTTTTCAAAAGAAGTATATCAACTCTTATCATAGTTGTATTTCTATCATATAGATTTCTATCTATCAATCATAGTAGTATTTAATGGATTCAGGAAATATTTATAAGATTGGTTCCCTATGAAAAATGTTGAGTATTAAATATGTGTATGAAAGACAGCACACCAGAACCCATATTACTTGCAGTAATCAATATTTCTGTATGTAGTCTATCTGCGTGCATTTGTTCTCTGTTGTAACTCTCAAGTAAAACTGGAAACTTACTCTTGATATTAAGTAATTGTTTATAAAATAGGAACTATCTTCCATATGCAGATAGTGAACATGAGTATTTTTACCAAATACTGTGAATTCAGTCTTGAACTAAATTAACTTAGTTGGTCTGATTTGACAATGAAAAACACAGAGAAGCATAAAAGGGATATTGCAGGGACAATGCTTGTCCTGAAGCACTATCAAAAGTGTGCTACGGGCAACTTAAAATCATTAACAGAACAATTTCAAATCTCTTAGCTGTAAACAGGCAAGTTACAAGTCCATCATGAAAGTTATCAGTGGTTCATCAAAACCACATTGATTACCCTATGTAGTGTATCTGAGTAAAGAAGGGAAAATAATGATTTCATATGATTGTCTAGATCTATTGATGGTGCAATGATATGTTCAATAATTCATCAAAAATATTAAGAAGTTATTGTCTTTTCATGAAATGAGTAGAGAGACTTTTTTTAGTAAAATATAATTAAATCTTCATTATTTGAGCATACAAAAACTTACCCTTCATAGAATAATTCTAAATATGACATCACAAGTGGTATCTGTCAAATTTATTTTAAAATATTAAAATTCAAATAATAATAAAAAAAATCATGGTAGGAAAGAAAAAGAGAAAATTTAGGAAGAAAGCAAGTGGTGAAAGAATGATACTATGTGTGGTGGGTGGCCTTGGTGGCTGACAGATGCCTACCCAGCCACTTGTTCATATTCCATCCTCAACAGGACAGGCAGAG
>JAOXNG010000012.1:143065098-143080417 GCA_028566535.1 Scolopax minor
CTTCAGGGCATGCTCTAGAGCCCAAGATTATTGGTTTGTGGTGGGGTGTTGTGTGTAGGGTTGTAAGTGTGGAGTTTAGCTGGTGGGTGCTGTTTTTGTGTGGTTTTTCTGATTTTTGTGGGGTGTTTTGTTTTGTTTTGGGTTGTGGGTGTGACCGCCTGACCTCTCTTCAGGTGCTGCTGCCATTTCCATCTGCCAGTGAGCATGTATTAATTGGCCCAGCACCACTCCCCATAGAGCCTGCGTGGCCTGGGAAATATTGAATGGCTGCCTGGTCAGAGTGAGGGTGGTTTTTGAAAAACCATTTTCATTAATTTTCTCCCCTATAACTACTCAATAGTAGTGATGAAATAAATAAATATATTGAATCAGAACCTCTCTTCACTGGGTCTTAATTGGTGTGCGAGTGAATCTATGCCAATGCAGAATGAATCTATATTGCTCTTCACAGATTTCATCCTTGACTACTGTACCTGGCCTTCTTGCTGCTACACACTGAGGTGGTGTAGACTGTACCCCTGGTTTGTGTAACCATGGTCTTGTTTAGTTGGCACGTTAAAAAATTATGAACTATTTATAATAAAATCTGTTTTCCTTGTACATGCTTTAGAGCTGGTTTAAACTCAGAAGGTGGCATCAAAATAACCAAACCTCACCACTTGTGTGAAACGGGCAAGTCAATTCCTAATGTGAGAACCTCTGCTTAAGAAAGAAGGTACGGAGGGAAGGTAAACGTGTCTATCTGTTGTAATTCCTTTTCAGATAAAATTTGTGCGCTAAAGCTGATAAGCTTGCTAGAACTAGAAAGAGGTTAGATTGGGCAACCAAAATATTGCATTTATAGCATCTGAGTTCTTTGATCCCACAACTAAAGGTACACGTTAGGAGCAATGAAGTTTTTTCCTAAATAGGGATTTTGAATATCCGTGACATCTTATTATTTTAATCCTCTGTGCATTTTTCTTTCCTAAAATCAATCTGACAAAGCTTTGACCTACCTCTTCCCAAAAACAAACTCTGAATTTTTCCCTAATGGCAAGTGAAGTTAAGACACAGAATCCATCCCCCTTTTTAGGCTGGTGTCTTTTAGCAGGAATTACGAAGAGAGCCCATCTCTAAGAAGGTAGCAAAGGTTGGTGGAATGATGGGTAAGTAGTTATATTTTTTTATGTTTTTAATGTCAAGAACTGCATTTATTCAATTGCATGGGCTTAAGCTGCAGCCAGTGAAGACCACACTCTCATAGTTGAGCTCATAACCATGCTGATGGGATGCCCAGTTAGTTAAAGAAAAATAGTTCATATCATGGGTATTTGGCTCTGCTCAAACCAGACTCCTTCATGATTAGTCAAAGATGTATTATTTTTCAAAGAGACACAAATGGGAACTGAACTAGAATTTTTCTGTTTGAAGAAGTGTGGGGAAATCTGAAATACAGACTGAAGTATGACGAATGTTTCTTTGTACCTTCAAATTCCTATTCCACGTTAAAAAATAATTTTTACTTAACTCTGAGTTAACTTCTGCCCATGGACAGATCTTGCCATTTGACAACAAATGTATACCACATTAGCTAAAAGTTTCAAGACCTAAAACCTGATTTGAAATGTGCAGCAGCTATTTTGAGATCTATGTTTTTGGGGGTTTTTTTGTGAGGAATTGAGGGACATTAGAGATATAAACACACCATAACTTACCTAGTCTTTTCTTCTTTATCTCTAATTTTGCCCATTGAACTTAGTAACATGTATACTGAGGGTAACTTTTAAACTATTATGCCCCATTTCTTCACCATTTATAGGATAGTGATTAAGCGGTTCTAAATTTGAATATAGGTGATTAGGTCCTATTTCTCTTGACTTCACTCTGAGTGCACTAGGAGATAATGGCAAGAGACACACACTCACGATCTGAGCTGTAAGTCATCGACTGTGAGTGGCCAGGTGAAGGTTTCCACACATTCCTGAAACTTTGGTCTTTCCCCGGTATATCTGCTTGCTTAAGGCTGCCTCGAAGGGCAAAATCAAGGCCAAAATATAATTTGTGTAAAGTTTCTTTCTTCACTTCCTTCATCTATGAGACACATTTAGCAATCCTGTGAGCAGCCATGTATTATTATACCTCTCAGTCTTTCTTGTCTCGAAGAGCAAACATTTCAGAGGTCAACCAGCTGCACTCCAGCCCCTGTTGGACACCATCGAGCGCCCCTGTGTGAAGACACAAGGCACCCGTGGCAGTTACAGCCTATAGACCTGTCCCTGTCAGAGCAGAGACAGGGTGCAACTGTCAGCAATGTGCACAAATGACAACAGGACTTACAAAAGTGCAAGCAAACCATCTGGCTGGCAATGAAGCTCAGTACAGGTGGAATCCTATAATGCCACCGTAGAGCGATAGAGCTGTTTTTCCAGAAGCAAGTTGCATTTTTATATTGAAAGCGAGGTCAGGATTTTCTTATTTTTCCTCTTTTTACCTTTCAAGACCTCATAGGTTGCAGCTCTGTCATTCACACGGGTCCAAACTCCCAACAGACAATTGTGGTGGGTAGATAAGATTTTAATCCAGAACCTCTTTCTGTTTCAGGTGAATGCTGCTCTGTGCAATTCAGAGGCAAGAGCATTTCCAGATAAAACACTGAAGCTGCCTACATTACTTAAGCAGTTAAAAAGTTGCAAAGAAGGTCACTTTTTCTCTACAGAGGAGAAAGTGGAAGAATGAGGCAGCCCTTCAGTTCATTTAAAATATAGTATGAAGGAAAGAGCTTTCTTAATCTAGGAACGCCTTTCTTTTCCAGCAAAGGACAACTCCAAATACAAATACTTCAAAAATGCAGGAGAAGTATATGGCCTAACACATATACCGGCCTGGATTCGACAGCCCAGTAATGGCTCTGGGCCACTTGTTTTTTCCTGATGTGAAAGCAAGGCACTTTAACTTGGATGTTTGGCAGCGGGAAGCCCCACAGGCTGGGGAGAGCTATTTTATGTACTGTGCATAGGAGGGGGAGCATTATGTTTGGTACAGGGGAGCTGCTGAGGTTTTTATACTCTCATTACTAGAAAACATTTCTGTGTACTTTTCTCTGTGTTTTTATTAATCCATTTCATTTCATGCTGTCTCCCCTCCCACATCTCTAACAGCTGCTCACACAATATCTCACCTACAGTTTGGGAAGACACAGTAGGCAGATCACAGTATATATTGCGTTTTACTCCTGGACGTACCATCTGCCTTCTCCTCCTGGACATTTTTGCAACCGACTATTTACAACAACAGAGGGTCTGGCTGCTTAGTGCAGATCCTTGGCAATGAACGTCTTCTAAATAAGTGAAAGTTAAAAAGGAGTCAGTAGCAGAAACAATCCTGTTTTAGTTAAAATGCTTCTGCATGGTTACCAAACGACTCCCACTTTGAGGGGGGAAAAAACTAAACAAGCAAGCAAAGAAAATTCCCATTCAAACAAACCTTTTTAGTCACACTGTGTAAATGGTTTTACAACTGCCCTTTCTATTTAGTAATTTTTAACATATCGCAAAAGGTTTACATGGTCCAGTTCAAACTTTCAGGGTCTGAACATAAGTTATGGCACATGTAGGGAAACAGAGATCTTCAAGAAGAAAATAGCTCACAGAAGTGCCTGATTCTGGTCCAACCTTTTCCTCCAAAGCACTTCTGTAGTTGAAAAGGGAAAAAAATTATTTACCATATATTTGATCTCCAATCTAGTAAAAATTCAGCAGGAAAAAAAAAACATGCAAAACTATTTCAGCAGATCCAAAATTTAGTAATATTCTTTGAGGACTGGGGTCACAATGGTCTATGGAAACTGATTTTAGCCCAAAAGAATTGAACTGCTACAGAGAGAAAGAATCTGTCATATAATAGAATGATTCAGAATTCAAAATTACTGTGAGTGTCTTGACTTATTCTTTGAGGAATATCTCTCTAAGGAGTACTGAAAACCTTGTAAGACTTATCTCCCTAAACTAAAATTAGTTTTTTATTTCTTTCCACTGGGAATGTTCTTAATATCAACAAAATTATAAATTATTGATTAAACTTCCATCATTATCAGTATATTCCAATACCTGCCCTCCAAGCTTTGAGAGGCTCTGAGAAATAGTTTATTGGGAACATAGTCCTTTGTGGCAGTAGTTTAGTGTAACAAATCACATGAACGTAAACATAAACATAAACTTTATTCTAAGTATTTACATCAGCACTACTCATATATAAGGATTAGCACAATACTGAATCATGCATCACACACTTCCTTGAATTAAGGCTGAAAGTATTTAGAACCTCTTAGAAAAGTCTTATAAAATTATAACAAAGGAATATACATATTTAAATGTTTATTTGAGAGATATATTTTTGCTGCAAGAAACTCAATTTCGGACTGACTTGATTATCATCTTGTTCAAGAAAGCTCTAAAATTTTTATGAATATGAGGCAAGTACAATTTCATGTGCTATAGCACTTATTATCCAGATGACATACAAAAAAATCCCAGATATGAAGCACAACTGTTTGTGATCATCACTTTTAATCTAGCTTGATAGGGTCAAGTCTAGATATTATGTATTAAATCTGGATAATAATTTTTAAATTTGGGAAAAATATATTCTTATGTGTATGACTTTATTAACCATTCTTATTATCCTGTGTAAATAACTGAAGGCAAAGAGCAGTGACAGTAACCAGTAACTTCAGGTCTACTATAGCAATTTAATCACACACATACTGAGAACAACTTATTAAAAACCTTATAGTAGATGAAAATTTACTAAATTGAATTTTGTTGTTCACTTTGCACAAGATACATGATCAGTGCAGGTGCAGCTGGTACCTCACAAAATCTGTTCTAAAAAAGGTTTCACTTTTAGCAACTGAAGGACTTTCCACCTTTCCTGGCACCCTACTGAAAACAACAAATTTTTTATTTTTTTTTAAACAAATGTTATTTCAGGTAGGAAAGGGAAGTGAAGGTACGATTTTGAGTTTGGATAGTAGAAAGAGCAGAATTTGTAGAAGGCATTGGAAAGCAGCACCAAAGAGATAAAACACACAACTAAACTACTAAAAATCACAACCAAATACAACTCACCTAATAAAGTACAGTACTTCTGACACAGTACTGAAAATAATACTCAGAAGAATTTATTTACCCTATAACTTTATGACTTTGGGGGAGGAGAGTGTGGTTAAAGCTTTGAAAGGAGGTTTACACAGAATTATAAACTTGCCGTGTTCTGTGTTTCAATGTGTGATAAGGATCTCAAATCAGTTTTTTATTAATACGTAGGAATTATTGCCATGTTACGCTTCTAGAAACAAATATCAGTGGTAATGTGTATGACTGTTATCTTCATTCCTACATTCAGGATCTTTGGAGATGTAAATTTTTAATTATTTATTTTCTGTTACAAGCTTGATACCATTCTCAATGAGTTGAGTGAAATCAATATGATTTTTTTTTAAATTGCCTTCAATTTGGTAGTTTATCTTTTGTGAAATTTCATCAAGGAGCTTTTCTTGCACAGAAAATTTTCCATTTCATTATTTGTATGTCTGCACAACCATCAATGTTAGCAAGTGGAGGAAGTTAAATCTGAATATAAAGTAGAAGAGCTGTTACATAATGGAAAACCACATTGAGGTAAACCCATTTACAGGACTAAATATATCACAAAAATAAATTGTCATGTGGAAAGAAATTGATGTGAGGAAACCTTCAAAGCCTCTGAATATTCTGAATTCTTTCCTGCCCTTCATCCACATGAATCAAAGATTTACCATTTTTGAGGGCTGGTGAAAGAGAATACAATAAAAAAGAAGGCAATAAATTATGAGTACCATTAAGAACAAAAAATTGCTAAGGCACCAAAATGAGGGAACAATGCCCAAATGACACAGCTTCATACCAAAATCCTTTCTAATTCTTCTTTATTTTTCCCTCTTTCTGATATGAGAATCCCAGGCTTTCCAAAATAACTAGCTAATTTGCCAGTATGAGGAGCGCCTTTACTCTCTCTGCTTAGATCTTTTAAACAATGCTGGTGAGACTTAGAAAGATATAGCCTGAGAGTCTGTAGAGTCCTCATTACTTGAGGTCTTGAGAAACCTCATTAAACAAACCACTCAAAGCAGCAGAGACATGTTTGATCCAATGCATAAGCAAGTTGATTTTCATTGGAGCAGGGTATGTATCAATTCCCTAACCACTACGCCACCTAATAAATTTCCCTGACTCTTTCTATATTTACAGATTTAGTAACTGCAGCAGGACATTTATATTACCACAAGATGTGACCATGACTTTCACTAGCTCTGTGGAAGCTAAATTCAACACATTCAAGTGTATTAAGGAAGGAACTTTCTCACTTCCAAATTAACAGTCCAGTCTCCCACTACAGCTTCACGTCAGTACTTTTTAGTCCCTATAAAGATCTGTCAAGCTAGCAACAAAGTAAATTCAGTATGGCAAAGAACATCATCCTTTGAAGCTATCAGAATTTTACATTAATGTGCAGTCCTTTTCCAATGTCAGTAGCATATATAGGTGTACTTAGGCTGAGGAATTAGGGTGACTTCAATGAGTTTCAGTGTCATTCAAGAAATCAAAAAAGGCTTTTCCTCCAACATAGGAAAGGATGAAACATGTCTCCTGTTTCTGACTGTTTTGTTTAATGTGTTCTTAAGGATGTCCAGTAATGAGGACTCTACAACCTTTCAGGCAATCTCTTTCTCAGTCTCACCAGCATTACCACTAGAAAGCTTTTTTCCTAATGTTTAATTTACAGATTTTTTTTTCTGTAATTTATATCTATATTTTTTATCTTTTCCACTATAAATAGGAAAAAAGAAACCATTTACAGGAGCCTCTTACATGCTTCAAAATAGTTATCATATACCTCCTTGATCTTCTTCAGGATAACAATTCCAGATCATTCAAGCTTTTGTTAGACAGCGTGTTTTGTTTGTTTTTATCAATCTCTAGTGCAATTTGCTTAGTAAGTCCACATATTTTTATTTTACTTTATTAGAGCCTTAACAATGTTAAACAAAGTAGAAAGACTGCTTTATGTTCCTATGTGCTGTATTGTTGTTTACGCAGCCCAGCATATCTTTTCAACAACATGGTTTCATTTGTTGACTTGTTTAAAGATTTGATCTGATCTAATCATTGGATTCTACCTAGCTAATTTTTCACCGTTTTGTATTTGTTCAGAGTTTTCCTTCCTACATGTGGTATCTTGCATTTCTCTCTATCAAATAACATAATCTAATAGGTTTTGGTCTGGGGTTTTGTTCCCCTGCCTGCACTCCTCCCTTAATTTAATGTTGTTACTCTCTCACATAAAACAATTAGGATATGTACAGTCTTGTCCTTAATAAATCTCTATTTTCTATTCCTTAGTTCCTTGTCACAAGAATTTTTTTCCAATTGAAAAAACATTATCTAGTATTTCTTTCAGAATTTAAATTAATATAATGAATCTGTTTAATTACCAAAATACTCTTTTTTAAAAGCATTCATTATGCTTGTTTTTTTCACAGTCCTCTGGAAATTCATTTGTCCTTTGTAAGTTTGCAAAGAAAATCCCTAGTAAACAGATTCTCAGAATCAAAGAATTATGGAATGATAGAATAGACAAGGTTAGATGGGACTTCAAAATATTATCTGGTAAAACATTTTGTGGGAAAGGCAGCCTAGATGAGATTATCTAGCATTTTGTTCAACTGCATGTTGCAGATCTCCAGTGATGGGTACTCCACAATGTCACCTGGGGAAACTGTTCTACTGAATGATTGTTCTTACCATAAAAAAATTATTTGTTACTGTAGCTTTTACCTGTTCCCCCTCGTCTTCTCCATGTAAATCCTGTGGAAGAGAGAGCCTCTATCATCTTTGTAGCTGCTCTTTAAGTACTGGAATACTGTGATGAAGTACCCCCTGAGCCTTCTCTTCTCCAGGGAGACAGACCTAATATTTTCATCCTAAGGCACATTCTTCAGCTGTTCGATCATTTTTATTGTCTTCCTTTGGATTCTCTCTAGTCTGATCATGTTTTTCTCAAATTTCATCAGCCAGATGCTTAAATGTTCTACAATGAAATTACTATTCAACTTGAAACATTGAATTTATCTAACTACCGTCTGTAACCCATTCTATTTTTATCATATGGAGGTCTTCTCGTTCCGCCACTGAAAACAATTGTCATTATTGTCTGAGTTCAGTTAACTTTTTAAATAAAATACTATGTGAAAAATGAGTTCATATCTTTGTCATCGACTATTAATATCTTTCCTTCTCCACTGAGTGGCACATCAGCCCTATTCTAGCTTTTCCTCCTGATACTAATTGGCCTCTGGTTATTGTCACATTTTTGTGGCTCATTTGATTTTGTCTTTCAGAACTTGTAGTAAACATTTTCATTCATCTTTTTGATCTTTGTGACTGAGTTGTATACTGAGCTCATCTTTTGGCCTCAATGTTCTTTTATGATACTTCCAAAATTTCTTCCAGACTTTTTTTTCTTAGACTGAACCATTATTAAAATTTTCAAATAAATGAACTGGGTTTATTGAGGTATGTAATCTGATTTTTAAAAAATAATAATATTATTTTGATATAATTTTTCTTTCTGTATTAAATTCCATAAAAGCTTTCATTTCATTGTCACCATCGGTCCAAGTTACCATTCACTCTGAAGTTCTGAACCATGTTTTCCCAATTGGTACATTTGCTTTGTAGAAACAAAGTTTCCATCTAGTTGTCCTAATTACAGTGAAGAACAAAAAGTATTCCAAAAATGCATTTTAAAGCTTTACAGACAGTCTTTTCTTTTCTCAGTCTATACTTACGTAAAGTTTTGTCTCTATCCATCTCCATCTGCCTTCAACAACTTCTACCTTCAAGTTTAAAACTCGTAAAGCCGGACATTGTACAGTAGTTTGGCTGACTGCCTTTTGTAGAGAGATTTGATATATGACATAGTAGATGTTTGGAATAAGATGTATGTTATATTTCCATCAAAGTTGTCAGATCTCATCCCTGAGATGTATGGATCTGTAATATTCAGGACATGCCAACTAAAGATTGAAATGTCTAGAGAGGCTGGCTGGAAAATTGGAAAGTTTTATATTTCGGGATAGTTTATCCTTGGTCTAACAGCAGTATAATCACTTTCATAGGTGCTAACAACATTGAGATTTTCACAAAAGTACTTAAAATGAAAAGTTTTTTGCACTTTAAATTTTGTACATTTTTTCAGCTACAACAGCTTGTCTAACTAGGGATATTTATTTTATATTTATATTTTACCTATTGAGCTGTTGGGATTTTTTTTTTATTACTATTACTACTACTACTGTTATTATTAGTCCATTAATTATTAATTTGGTGCTATGTATAAGTGAAAAATGTCTTGTATGTAAATAAGGATTTTATGCTAACATCATTTTGGTTAGCTCAGACTTCTGTTGTGTACATTTTTCTTGAGCAGCAATGAACACTGTCATAATAACAGAAAACCCTAAGAAGCAGAAAAGGAAATAACATAAGAGGACAACCACTTAACTGTATTCTAAGAGATTGTAAGACTACAGGTTGACCTTCATTAAAGCTGTTATGAATCTGCAGATATTATCTGTCATCATAGACCATATTAACCAATAGCAACAATAACATGTTCCTTATTAAGATCTGGATAAAATTGCGACTAAAAGTTGCTGCCAAGGGAATAGAAAAAAACTGCCAGCAAAGCTGTGACAAATATATTTCTTATGAAGAGAAAAGCTAGTTTCTCAGGGGTAGCTGATCTATGTGACAAACTGTTCAAAAAATAGGTTCAGCTTTTCCTTGCTTTTGAATGATGGGTACTGGGTTCCTGGTGTATTGTCCTATGTTTAAGTGTTCCCAAACCAAATGGCTGTTCTGGCAGTGGGGTGTGACCTCATTTGACAGTGTATTTGCCACACATATTTATCTGTTATTATGTATCTTGATAGGATATTCAGTAAAGCACGTAAACTAAAGAAAACCCAGAATGTCTTTTTATAACTGAAGGAGGAAAATCAGTTAAATTGGGAAATTGAACCTAGCACAGAGGTTGTGACTTCGTTCCTCTTCCTAACAGAGACACAGCTGACTTAGGACAGAATATTCCTTCTCACAAAAGGCCAAGAAAAAGGACTTCACTGAGACTTGAGAGATCTAAATTAAAATCTCTAAAATGGATTAATTATTACGTAAAAATGGAGCTGCAGAAACAACTGAGCTTCTTGGTATATTAGTTTGAGATCTGCTACACTGGTGTGTACTCTTTGCTCCTTAATTTTTCTTTCTTTTGTCCTGGTGAAAAAGATCAATGTCTCTTCTTTATTCTAAGTGACATAAAACCAAATTGCAATACTTTTGAATTGTTTATGAAATAGGATTCTGATCCTCTGATCACCTGGGTAGCTTTCTTAAGTTGATTGTTGTATTTCTTAGCCTTTGATTCTCTCATCATATTTTAGTAAAGGTTTATTTTCCACAATATTTTCCAAAGATGAAAATAATAAGAAATTTAAACAAAGAAAATCAGAAAAGGGCAGTGATTGCTCCCTGGCAAATTGATCTGGTGCTATTTTATTTCAAGAAGACTTGACAAGAGGCATTCTGTACTACAGTAACCAGTGCCAAGTCCTATCTGTTCTCAGGCCCATGGCTGCAGTAAGAGGTAAATTTTGGCAAATGGACAAATAGAAATTAAAGTAGTAGCAGAAAAAAATTCCTTTCTTAGACCCTTATCACTTCCAACTGGCAAGGATTTGTAGTCCTAATGAGAAAACAGAATTTAAAAGTAATGAAGGTTCTTGGTTCAGTTATTTACTTTAAAAAGATTTCATTTTGCAGAGTGCTTGTTTTCAGTTCCAAGTTTTAACAAGAACTGTATGTGTCACTGTAGGGCCAGTATCATTATTTAAAAAGATAAGCTTTAAATGGTATTAGCTTTATAGAAGAAGATTGTCTTGGTTCCTAAGTTATGTCTATTAATAAATCTTTATATTAAGATAGATAACAGGAAGATATAACCATGCTTCAAACCCACTGTTTTCTGTCTTGAAGGCAAAATAAGTATGTGCTTTCATGGATATGTTAACATATTAGTAGTAATAAAAGCTATCATACAGTTAATATAATACACTAAAACTAGTAAAGGAACTTATTTAAACACTTAAAATATTTCTTTTGATTTGAAAAGCTATATTTAATGATTGTTAGCATTTTATCTTCTTTCATATGAAAATTAGCTAAAATTTCAAAAAAGTTTGTTTTTTTTATTTTTTTTATTTCCTACTGTCTTTAAGCAGTTGGTCTTTTATAAATCTTATAGTTTCAGTGACAGCATATTGAAAACAAGCACAAAAAGCCAACAGAGGATATGATTTTTAAAAGCTTTTCTCACTATATCGCTTTATGTTAAATTAAATGGGTGTTGTTTATCTTGACTTAACCAAGGCTTTAGGCTCTACATCCCAAAAACATCCTCATAGATCTACTGATGGAATACACTAGATAAATTAACAGTACAATAGAATGAAAACTATCTGAACTGCTGGACTCAAAGTGTATCAGCAGCATAAAATCCAGCTCAAAGTCAGACACCAGTGGGGTATACCAGAGATCAGCACTGGGGCCAGTATTGTTGAATGTATCAATAACCCCCATGTTTTGACCAAATATATCCTCAGCAAGTTTGCAGATAGGATAAAACTAGGAAGAGTATTTTACTCATATACATGTACAGATAACATGTACACCAACTATTCATAAAAAAACACAGGCTTGATTTGTTCGATCTGCCATGAGCTAATATATACTAAGAAGGATATGTTTCTGAAAAGAAAAAGAGCATTCTTGTCTGTCCAACATATCTATCATTATGAGTAAATATATAGCATTGTAGAGCTGACCATGATATGGTTGTCAATTTGATTTCAGAGTTCATGTCAAAGAACTGGATTAAATAACTGCATGTCATAATGAACCCTATTCTGATACTCAAGCTCCTGTAGAGCAAAGCCTTCTGGCTGCTTAGACATCTGCAGATGGGTTCAAAGAGGCTGAACAGAGCTGTGCAGAAACTCTTGCTGTGTCTGCACATTCAAAATGGGGACTGCAAATGGATGGATGTTTCTTGAGTGATAGATGAGAAAAACAATGACTATTTTTAAAATACCATCTCTAGATATTGCTTGAGGTTTTATTGTGGAGTGCGTGAATGTGTGTGAATGATTACTACATTCTTTGTATTTGCTTTTCCCCTTTCCCAAATATTTCCAGGTATTTGTTTCCTAAATTTATGCAAGTAAATGAGACTAAAGCAAATTAAGTGCAACCTGGGTTATATTTTAATTTTATAAATAAAAAAAAATAAGCACAGTCTTCACTGATAGATTCCTATTTTCTTTTGTTTATGTGCTAGAGTGCAACTCTTACTTCTGCCATTTGCAGCTAGTTTCATGTGTATGTAATAGGTGGAAGAAAACATGTTATTTTTGGTATGTTTAGTTCATAGAGGAAAGGAGAGAGGAAAGAAACATTAACAATAAAATAACTTTTCTTTCCCAAATGTTACACCTATCATAGGGTTTTATTTCAGTCTTATTCCTTTGGGGTACATACATATGCAAGTGACAGATGAAATGTTGTATTTCCATTTTTCATTTAAGTGTTACAGAGGCTTACTAATTAAAATGGTAATTGTCTGCTACTAAAATAAGTTAATTACAGAGACTTGTTTGTGTAGACTGATGAGCAAGCTAAAAAAAGTTACTTTTCAGAAACTAGCTGCTGCCAACATTCTCTTGGAAGATTGAAAGTTCACCAGAAAAGCTGGTCTCTGAATTTCTTTGATCAGAATCCAGAACACATCATGTTTAGTTACTAAACAAAAAAACTAAAAAAAAAAAAAAAGAAAATAATTTCGAATGCTACTTTTAAAAAATTACTTACAGATATATCTTAAAGTGTTTAATTGTATGGATTAATAGATTAGCACCTACTACTATCTTTAAAATTACTCCACCTCCTACTAAAAGAATTAGAATTAGGCATTATACTAATAGGCAATATATAAGATCATGAGCAAAAAGGAAAGTAGCTTACATTTGTATCAGTCTTGATATCTAAATATCTTGCCAATGCACCATTAGTTTTGTGTTTTTTTCTTATATTTTCAATAATTTCTTCTTTACACTAAATGAATATATCTCTTCTTCAGGTTCTAATTTGGAAATTGAGTTGTATTAGAATCCTTGGTAAACATTAAAAAGTTAATAAATATTTCATTGCATTTAGTGGTTATTAATTATTATTAATAATTAAATAATAATAAATAATTAAATTAAAACTGAAAAGTTTTGAGTATCTGAGTGCAATTATGTATATTAGAATTAACTATACATGTGAAACCAAGTTTAATACTCATACTCAGTTTACTGAATTTAGGCAATCATATAGGCAACTAGTTTCAATAGTTAGACTACTGAATATCCTTTCTTGAACAAATATTTATTTTCACTGAATTATGCAAATCAATACTGAACTGTCTTTTTGATCCTATCAGAAATGTTGTGAAAGATATAATAAGTCAATAGATTTAATAAGCTATTATTTTATTGCTGTTTTTCCTAGAATCACAAACTTATCTTGAACAATAGCTGGTTAGAATAAAGAAAATCATAGATATGATTACCTCTATAATGCTTATTTATGAGATTTCAGAATTCTATGTTAACACAAAAGTTCAGTTTCTGAGTCAATACTACAGCATTTGTGCTGATTAAATGCAGTCCCCAGGAAGATGTTTTTATTGGAAAATGGAAAAAAGCTGTGGGAATTTTCTTTTATCTGTCTTGGGAACATGGAAGATTTTAGTGATGTACTTTTATTACTAATTAATTCCTAACAGAAAACTGAGTTGAAAACATATTAAATTATTTTCCAAAGCCATATGCAGTTTATATTCCATAGTTACAGGAAAGAGATTAAGTGGAAAAACCTGTCACATACCATGAACATTATTGAGAAATCATTCTGATGCCTAGTTGAGTATTTTTTACATACTCAAATTTGGAATAAGAGGATAAAACTTCTGTTCCTTGTGCTGGGTTACCAGGAGACACATTCCTATCTTCCATATCTTCTTCCAGGCCTCTTGGGTTTTTACTTAAGACATGCTCTGCTACTCTAAGGTCATTGGGCTTTGTAAATGTGTACTCTGGCCTCTCCCTGTAGTATTCTGGGTTTCTTAATATCTTAGGTCTAGGCTTAAAATGTGTAACAGTTCATTGGAATAAGTATCACAATGTGACTGTGGAGAATACAATTAACTGGATACTTATGGAAATAATATATGCTGGATAACTAAATTTATGCTAAATTTGACTTGGTAGCCTGAGTGATTTCTCCTTCCCTTACATTGTACAGAAAAAAATTAATTATAAAATCTTAAAAAATTTGGTCTTACAGGAAGTGAAGTTAAAATAATTTTTAAATTTTTTTTTATTTATTTTTAGATTGAAATGTGCAAATTCTTTTGAGGAAAGGAAAAGTGCTCATAACATTATGAATTTATTCTGAGTGTTTCTGTTCTATTTTGTGGATGCATGTGTGTATGTATATAGATGGAAGTGTATCTATCTGCATTTATACGAAATCTTTAATTCTTGGAAAGATAAGAATTTCTGTGCTCAGGCACACCATGAATATGGGGATTATATCAATGAGAGCACTGTAGTATATGGCAGTTTTCAATCATCTGGTTGATAAGTGAGCACATGTTTTGATATTATACATACTAAAAGGGAAGAGTTCTTCAAACAGCACTACAACAAAAATGTTTTATGTTGCAAACAAATTACTAACCTCTTACAAAACATGAAAATTATAGGATGAGGTATGTGTCCACCTGCATGTGTACATAAAATCATGGCTGTTCCTATATATTTTAGGGCTGTGTTTGCCTTCCTGCAAAACAAGAAAAGCATAAACGTTTATGCTTTAGCATGTAGAACCATGTAATTGTGTTTGTATGGCACATAACACAATCTATTACAGTTTCCTATAAAGTTTAACTCACTGTAAAGTAAATGTTATAAGCATCTATGTTTTTGGCTCTCTGAAATGCAGACCTTAGGCATTGTAAAAGATAAATTTGTCAAAAATTGGAACAATTAACTCTCTTTAATATCGTTCATATTGATATATGAATGAGGATCACTGTGAAAGAGAATGATAACAACGATAACAACAGTTGCTTATGT
>JAOXNG010000012.1:143096039-143120957 GCA_028566535.1 Scolopax minor
CTCCTCTTCTCTGCCCTGGTGAGGCCACATCTGGAGGAACTGTGTTCCCCAAGATCAAGGAGGGCAGGGAACTACTGCCAGTGCTTTTTGACATCTTCATCAGTGACACAGTGATACAGACAATGACACAGACTATCAACTATTTAGTAGCTTTGATGCAGCTCGGACTTCTATGCTAGCTAGTATATCAACCTGTGTGTTCCTGCTGATCATTCAACCAGGGTATATATAAGTTTTTTGATATTCAATATTCCTCCCAGCTGGCTGGATAATCAACCTACTGATACTATTTTGAGGAGAGTTACCTGCAGTAGAAAGCTGCATCTGTACTCTTTTCCAATAAAACTATTATTAAGCTCATGTCACTGTTACAGTTTCCACAACTTTTCCTGTTTGTGGTAATGCAGGAAAAAAAAAGGGGGCAACATGTATTGCAGGAGTTAGATGGGAAGCTGTCTCATATAGTAAGCAGCACCAGCAGTATTCCAGTTTCTCATGTGAGTATGTATTAATTCCATAGGTTTTTTAGGCTATATTTGCATGTCTCTCATGTTTTCTTTTGTAGAATTTTTTTTTTGTTTGTTTGTTGGGTTTTTATTTATTGTTACTTGTGGGCTTTTTTTTTTTTATGATGGAAAATTAAACTGCATTCAAAACCTTGAATTTTGGTTTGGAATAATATTTTGCTTTCGAATAAGTCTATTCACTACAGAATAGGAACAAGATAGAAATTCACTAGGAACTACAGAAATACTATTTATTATATAGTAATACTTATGGTTATGTAATACTAATCAGTATTTAATGATAATGATGATGATGATTTTTATGCTACCTGTATGAGAAAGAATTGTTAAACAGTTAATGTCCATCAAATCATGATAATTGTGTTATAGTGTCGTTGAAGACTCTGCAAGAGATGACAAAATGTTTAACATGTGCTGAAAATTCATTGTTATGTTCACTGGTTTTAAAAGTACATAGTAAAAAGCTACAGTAGTTGAATTGCTGTGCAGTGTAGGTGTAAAGATTTGTGACCATACCAGACAGTTTGTCAGTTTGCAGTTCAGCCCATGTGATTAGATATAATAAAGTATTGCAGGTTTTTTTAACATACCAGAGGGGATTATTTAGCATATTAATGACTTCCTCTAATATGCCCATCAGTGTGGAAAGAAGGAGTGATGAAGTTTGAACTAAAGGAAGGAGAAGAAAAGAAGAAAATTGTTTTTGTTTTCGTGTTTTTTGATTTTTTTTTTTTCGACGCATTGGTCAGTATTTAGGAGTGTATGTACTGCAGACTACTGTGCTATACATTGTAAACTTTAGACAAACTGCAGCTACCCTAATTGTAAAGACAGGGTGCCCGCCTGGTTCCTGTTGGCCTATTTAAACTCTTCTTATTATGGGGTTATGTGGTATCTCTGAATTTTCATTTATGCAAAGTATTAAGAGCATCCAATTGGCCTTTTTACCAATATACATGTAGTGATTTGTAGAAAAGCAATCCTGATATCATGCTGATGTGCTCAGTGGATTATGGGAAGCAATGCTGAAGGGCTAAAGGCACTGGAAGCCTTGTTGTTGCATGTCTTCCAAATCTTCTGCATGGATGTATCTGTTTACTGTGAGTGCAAGGACAAGGATAAGGGAAAGATATGAACATAATGACATGACAGTGTTATTTGGTCTATAAAGATAAATGGATTGGCAGTTGTATCAGATGCATAAAAAAGTAAGCACCAGGTAAAACACCTTCAGAGAATTTCACAGTTAGAGATGCTTTTATCTGGCACTTAATCATAACTACTTTTTTGCCACAGTCAGTATAGTCCATGAAAGTCACCACTGCTTTCTGTTATACTTTAATGGAAATGTGTAGTGTAGCTGACTTCTGTTCACCTTCTTCTGTGATCTTCTGTTACAGACATTTGGCTCATAGTCTGTGTTACCTAGGTGAATTGCAATGGAAAACAACTGCAAATTTTCTATCTGAAACTAGGTATAGCATGCTATTTTTTGTCCTGATACACAGATAAATGCCTCTTTTTCTCTATTTTTGCTCCTTATCCTAGTATTCACCTTTCTCCTGCACCACTCCTACAAAGAAAACACTGAAACTTCACGTAGAAATTTAAATCAAAAGATCTTTATGGATCCAGTTGCTAAAATGTCTACTGAATTGACTACACTGGTTTAGGTTAATTGACTGGTTGAATAAGCAACAAAACCCGAAACAAATAGCTGAAGAAAAGCTATCTCTAGGCAAATCTTTCAGTGCTGATAATAGTCAAGGACAAGATACAAAGACATCTGTGCAAAATACGTCAAAGGGACTACTGCAAAGGAAGTATGAGATATAATTCTGTGAGGTGGATGAAAATGCTCCAATTTTAAAATCTTTCTTCTTTAAATATTTTTCCTTTTTTTTTTTTTTTTTTTTTTTTATTTTAATATCTTTACTACCTAGTATTCTTAACACAGATATACAAAGTGAGTAACAGCATTATCAGAGCTCAGCTGGATCACCTGGGAATGACTGAAGACTTGGCTGTAGCCTCTGGAGCTCTAGTGGTGGCAGAATTATGAAATTTCCCCTAGTACAGGAAATTGAATGGAGCATAATTTGTGAAGGCTGCTTCAGGAGGAAAGACAGTTTCAAACCTGTGGCTGAATATCATAATTACTGAAAATGGGAGTTCTTGTGGCAATGTACTGGTGGGCAGGAAGGATAAGAAATTTATGTTTACCAACAGTGGTGATAAAAACAGGGTATAAAATGTAGGAACCAGTTTTGAAATATAAATTAATTTTCTTGTATTTATCAACTGGTAGTGTTAGGTGCCATATTGTGAGTGGATACTAATACTACAATCAAACTAAATTTTTCCTCATCTTATGTTTGGGAGATCGTGTCACTCTCCCATCATGAATTATCAAAGATTTTCTAAGGAACTCTTTAGGATATGAAAGTCCATGTGACAAATTAGTGGACAACCTGACACTAAAAATTTGAGGATTATGAAGTAACTTCTCTTCTGCTGCTTCAACCATGTGAAGCTTACTGAGAATGTTTTAGTCCCCACATACATATTGGAGGACATTTCCAGCCATTTAAGTTTCATTTGCTCTTCTTCACACCATAGAACAGAATGAAGTATATTAGCTAGTGTTCATGATAAAAAGCCTAATTTAGAATTCACAACATTTGCCTGCAATATGTTTGATGCTTTAGTCAGGATAGAGATGTCTAGAGATTAAATCTACAGCTGTTGGAACATTTCAGAATACTGGGTGAAAACAAGTTATTAAGTACAGCTTGAAAGCAGAATCAAACCTCTGAAGTGTAAGGTTTTCTTACAGTGACAATTTAAATTTGCATACAAAACAAGTCAAGTAATAATTTAATTATTTAGGTCTTCACCCAGCTCTGCATCAGTGTACCTTTGCATCTGCACAAGGTTCCACTAACTTAATGGTTGCTTGAGGGTCATTTTGGAGTCAAAGGACAATTTTTTTTTAAGATTTATTTTGTTTATTAGTACTTACACTTTCAATTGTGTTTGTGTCCACCAGGATGCAGAATGCCTGTAGTAGTAGACACAGATGAAAGACTGCCCTACAAGGTCCAGGAGCAGATTTTTTCCCTTAAATAATTGATTGTTAAGAATTTCAGAATTTTTACTTGCTTCTTTTTCACATGGAGACTTCCTCTGTCAAGAAAAAAAAGACTCTTGGAACATGCTTTCAAAAACACGTTTTTCTTGCACTCTTGGACTTTTATTGCACTGACATACAAAGTAAAGGAGAGCTAAGCTTGATACTAGACAAATTGTTTCAGGTTTTCTGATAAAATATGTCACACATGACTAAAAGGTAACTAAGAGCTTTTTCAAACTCTCAATAATACTGTCAAAAGTTCATGTTTTGAGATATTTGCCTTACATCATTAGATATTGACATTCTTTGTTTTGCTTTTATTTGCCTTTATTTGTCTTTAATATCTCTTATAGAAATCTGAAACCAAGATTAAAAAGAACAAATCAGTATATCTTCTTTACAGGGAGCATTCACTACTTATCGCCTAAAAATTTAAGGTGATAAAAAATGTTGCTCTTAGATATATCTAAATAATTCTTTGACATTCATTGTTCACTGCTAAAAGTACAACGAATATCTTTTAATTTGATGACAGATTTCCTATTTTCTCTTTTACTATGCTTTGATTAAATGCTTGAGTTGCAACATCCTTTCAACTTTACTCAGAGTGCCATCTAATGGTACTGTTTTCTCAAATTAAAAAAAAAACAACAAACCAACAACTGTGGGTCATATTGCAGATTTTATTTTAAGATATAAATTAATTTCCATCACTGTATGTTGGAATGCAGCCATCTATGTGTTCAGCAAGTAGAGCTTGGTAGAGCTGAAGTGATCCAATCTTTAAAATTTTTTCTCATTGGATTAATTCATCATCAACATAAATTCTCCTATTTTAGGGAAAGAATAAGATTATAATATTTAGGAAAGGATGAAAATTAAATAAGACTATAGCAGAATAATTACATTGTCTTTTCCTTCATCTTCCTTCATCGCCTTTCCTTCATCATCTTCTCCTCTTTTTTTGGTTGCTACTATTTTCTGCAGTTCTGAATGTTACTTGACTCTAATGCAGGAAAGTGTTTAATACTAAGCACAACCTTAAATTTCAGCTCCAAGGATCTATATAACTGGAGCCACAGAATAATTTTAGAATTTAAACTGATGTAACTTAATTAGTTTTTTGAAACAACTTGCATATATGTGCCACCTTTAAAAAACTACTATTAATGATGATATATGACTCCATCTGGAGTATACAACAGATATGTTATGATTTATTTCAATTTTGCACAGATTTTCCCTGTTTGACCTCCAATCTTTTGTTAGGGCCTGCACTGACTGTAAACTCTACATATTCTAATGTCTGTGGTAACATGTCAGGCACACTTGAATGTGAGACAAAATTTAGCTTGAAAAGCTTTGTACTATATAACTCTTTGGCCCATTATGCTCCATTTACTTTTATTGCAGTCAGGGAGTCCTGAATTCATCTCACAACCAATGCTGGCTTCAAAGAAAAAATGCGCTGTTATTAATGCACTTTGTAATGGTCTCCAGATAATGGTTTAAAAATTGAATTGATTTTTTTTTTAATCACATGCAATTTTATTCTTCTCAATATAAGTACATTGTTAAGATTGAAAAGGCGCAGCACAAGACAAACAAAACAATTCAGGTGCTGAAAGTCTTTTGCCTGTATAGGTTAGAAAATAGAAGATTTGCCTGTATAGGTTAGAAAATAGAAGTCTAAGCAAAGACCTTGAGACAGCGAAATAAGACTTTAAAAGAGAGTGGCATGCTAATGCTAACTTACATGAAGTGTGTTATAAAAAAAAAAATTAAAAATAGAGTAAGTATCTTGAATGGCAGAAGATGTCAAAAAAAATGATGTAATCCACGAATAATACCAAATGCTTACACCCAGCCAGTAAAATAAATTGTCAGTGAAGCAATAGACATATGGAAAGAATAAAATATGAGAGAGACTTTATTGATGGAATAATACAGAAATACACCAGGCTGTTGCATACCACACTGTCATGAAAATAATCACTTAGGTGCCAACAGGACAACAAATTGTGTATATTGGTAATGATAAGGCTCCTTAGACTAGCACATCATGCCTTTCAGTGGTAGTTGGATAGCAAAATAGAGGATAGATAGTTCAAATGTGAATTATTAACTTAAGTCCAAATGTGACTGTAAGATTCTATTTGTCATCTGTGTGTATATTTGAAAATATTTCACCCCATGAAAGCATTCTCCTTCATTTTACAATCAGGGTATTGAACTGGAATACCCCCTGCTATCCATATCTCATTTTTTTAAAATCAGTATTTCAATTTGAATCTCAATAGCATTCATTCCCTCTCTCTGTGTCATTTTTAAATATAAAATAAAACCATTACAAACCATAAAAGTTTGGGGTCCTCTTTGCCTACAGGTGCACTCACAAAACAGAAAGTACTTTTCAAATTCAAAACAGAAAATTTAGTAAAAAAGGCTTGACAGCTCTCTTGCTGATGGCTGGAATTTTTCATTAGGATATACTGTACCAGAACAAAATATTCCAGCCATCTCCAAGAGCAAAATATACTAAGCTTTATTTTGGACTGCTCTTCAGACTGATAATTTCCTACAGGAAAATATAAATTTTACAGCTTTTGTACTAAAAAATGCAAACTATGATAGATAAGGCCATCTATTGAACTTACTGTATCTATTATAATCCATTAGTTTTATTGGGATTGTCTGGGTGGAAGAAAATACAATTTAACTTCAAATATAAAATAAAAAATATGTAGTCTCAAATGCTACTATCATTTATATATATATATATACACACACTTAAGGTTTTACAAAAGAACCCAAAAAGAATAAGAAATAAATGTAATTAATTTACCAATAAGTAATTTTTTGAAATTGTAATTTTAGGAGTCTATTTCTTGGGAAAAATATCCTTGCTGCATGAGAGTGCAGTGTCATTTTTCAACTTCACATTGAAGTGTGACTAGATCTTGAATATAACTTATTCCAGAAATTTATGGATAGTTTTCCTGGACTATTGCTTGTTATTTTACTGATTTTTTAAAAAATTGAAATAGCTCTTAGAGAAAATTTTTTAATTTTAATTTTAATTACCTTACCCTGATAGCTGCTGAATTTTTCATTTATATTGTCTTTCAAAAGGAATCATCAAAAAAGACCTGTGATAGCACTAGCTAACTATTTATATATAGTTCACTGCAAAAAATCTGCTAATCCCAATGCACAGATCCCGCATAGAATAAAAGAGAAGTATAGCTCTTTTTCTTTTCCTTAAGATGTAGTTAAATCTTATATTTTTAAAGGTGGCTGAGCCTAATTTCACACTTTTTTCTTTTTTTTAATCTGCTGTCCACTTTTTGCCATTTATTTTTATGCTAGTTACTCCTTTAAGCACAGGTGGGAAGCGAAGTGGAAAGTGTCCTAGAGTAAGAGTACATTTCCATGTCTATGCCCTTTGTTTGCGTATTCTGGATGCCTGTTGTCTTCCTTGCATTTTCCACACTCATCTATGGTTGAATGCTGTTACACTCATGGTCAGAACGTCTATTAACAAACAAACAAATAGCTAATTTATTGATACCTTTTGAATAGTGTAATGCTTGCTTAGGGAATTGAATCTCTGTGACAGGATGTCTGGTCACAGTCCAGACGGTGATAGGAGTCCTTGTTGCAAGAGTCCTCGCAATGACATCCAGCTGGATCAGAATGGGGCTCCTCCAGCTAATGGTCTACTCAATTCTTATATCCAGATGGGCTGTGATCCTGCATGAACACATGACTCATTTCTACTACTTGTATTAAACTATATACAAAATGTCTTTAAACTGTCTCACCTGTTTGCCTGCCAGTCTGACCTTGGTGCCTGTGAAAGATTATGGAGCCAGTTGAGTGCCATTACAGCACATACAGAACAACCCAACAACCAGTCTCAGTCACCATAGGTTTATGAAAGGCAAGTCCTGCTTGACTAACGTCATCTCCTTCTATGACAAGGTGACCCACTTAGTGGACGACGTCATGTTGTTTACGTAAAGATTAGTAAAGCCTTTGATGCCTTTTCCCACAGCATTCTCCTGGACAAGCTGGCTGCTCGTGGCTTGAATGGATGTACTCTTCACTGGATAAAAACTAGCTGGAAGGCCAGACCCAAAGATTGGTGGTGAATGGAGTTAAATTTGGTTGATGGGTAGTTATAAATGGTGTTCCCCAGGACTTAGTACTAGGACCAGTTCCGCTTAATATCTTTATCAACAATGTGGAAAAGGAGATCAAGTGCACCCTCAGTAAGTTTACAGATGACACCAAGTTGGGTAGAGTGTTGACTAACTTGAGGGTAGGAAGGCTCTATAGAGGGATCTGGAAAGGCTGGATTGATGGGCTGAGGCCAATGGTATGAGGTTCAACTAGGCCAGGTGGCAGGTCCTGCACTTGGGTCACAACAACTCCATGCAATGCTACAGGGGAAGAGTGTCTGGAAAGCTGCCCAGCAGAAAAGGACCTGGGGGTTTTGGTCAACAACCAGTTGAATATGAGCCAGTGGTGTGCCCAGGTGGCCAAGAAGGTGAATAGTGCTCTGTCTTGTATCAGAAACAATGTAGCCAACAGGACTAAGGAAGAGATTGTCCTCCTGTACTCGGCACTGATGAGGCCTCACCTAGAATGTTGTGTTCAGTTTTGGGCCCCTCACTACAGGAAAGACATTGAGATGCTGGAGCATGTACAAAGAAGGGCTGGTGAAGGGTCTAAGGAACAAGCCTTGTGAGCAGCATCTGAAGGAACTGCGGTTGTTTAGTCTGGAGATAAGGAGGCTGAGGAGGAGACCTTATTGCTCTCTACAGGAGGTTGTGGTGACGTGGGTGTTGGTCTCTTCTCCAAAGTAACAAACAATAGTACAAGAGCAAATGGCCTCAAGTTGCACCTTGGGAGGTTTGTGTTAGAAATTAGGAAAAAATCCGTCACTGAAAGGCTTATCAAGCATTGGAACAGGCTGCCCAGGGAAGGGGTTGAGTCACCATCCTTGGAGATACTGAAAATAGCTGTAGAGATGGTGTTTAAGGATGTGGTTTAATGGTGGACTTGTCAGTGTTAATGGTTGGACTCATTGATCTTAAAGGTTTTTCCAACCTAAATGATTCTGTGATTCTAAAATGTCTTATGTGAACCTTTTTTTCTTCTGCAAGAACAATTACTAGTGACCATTAATAAGATTCTTATTTATGTAAAATTTTCATCGGTTGTACAGCAGGAACAGCCTATATGGAAGTCTCTGGCTACATTGTCCACCCAGGGAGTTAACCAACACATCAAACACACAAATAGCACCTGTTGATCCAAGTGCAGCAGCAGCTGTCTAGGCAGTCTCTTGGGACTGTCTGAATCTCACATTGTTACAGGTGAGTCCTTTGTCTCAGACCAGTTTTTTGGTTCTTTGCAGACAAAGTAGGAAGCTCCTAGATCATCTTAGGAAATTAATAACTAAGTGCACACAGCAACAACCCTGATACAGTGCAACACCACGGTTGTACCTTAAATTCTGTTTGTTTGTTGTTACAAGACTATCCAGTAAGTGAAGGATGACTTTTTCAGTGTAAACGGTTTGAAACTTGAAACTTAATTCAATGGCAGTTTCTTGAAAAATATTTTTCCTTTTGCTATATAGGAGCTTTTTATAGTTTTATACGGTAACAGAGAAAATTAATGGTGATGAGATGCATCTCTAGAAAATCTTATCTACTACTATCTGTACAGGAGTAAAAGGAAGGATTTCTATGTGATTTCTCCTTTGAACATATATAATTTGAGCATTCTTTAGCAGCAAGAAACAGAGATGCTTGGCTACAAATCCCATAAATAATAAGTCTCAGAAAGCTTCATATAAGCTTCAAGGATACGAGTGCGTACAAGTACTTATTCATCTGAGATTACAAAAATAGGTGTACACAGAAATAAATAAATTAATAAATGTGAAAAGGATTGAAAAGTTGGAAATTCTAACATGTTTTATGCTTGCAGGCTGGCTTACACGATGCCATAAGCAGCTTTATTTCATATTTTGTAGCTCTTCTAAATCATGGTATACTGTTACCATTAAATTTAAGGGATTCAGAAGTAAAATCTCAAAAGAATTAATCTAAATATGCTTAACTAAAAGCTGGAAATCTACTGAATTTCATTTAAGTTCAGAAAGATAGCCATATAAAGTGCTCACAGCTTTGAGTTGTGGAGTCAGGGCCTAAGATGCAAATTGTGACCACTGTGCAACTGTGAGCTCTCTTGTGGCAATTGCATCAAAATAAGTGTATGAAGTTGCTTGTAAACACTGGCATAATGCTTAATTCTACATGCTTTACTGCAGACTTGGTGATCTCCGTTCTATGAATTCTCCACACTTTTAAAATAAAAATTTAAGACTGTCTTCAATAAGAAAATCATTAATGTGCTGTTCTGTCTGAATAAACAACAGAAAGTTTATTGTAAATTATTTGGGTTATTGAATGGAGTGGGTCAAAGTTATTCACGGTGTAATAATTCTGGTTTGATACAATAACATTACACCAACCATATACTTTTTCATATGTGTTTATTTAGTCAATCAGTACAATATTATTCCATTTTAATTTTATTTTAGAATGTTACATTAGAGACAAAGCCAAGTGTTCAGAGATTGTCAAATTTATAGTAGACTGAAGACCAAAATATGAACATCATTGTCCACTGTAAAGTGCTAAACTGCAAGGGGCTCGGGGGTCATATTTTCATCATAGCAATAAGATCTAACATCCAGTTACCACCTTCACCCGCTTCAGTCTTTAACTTTGTATTAGACTTCTCTACAAATAATGTTTATTTTTCCCTATTTATTTAAATAAATTTATTTATTCTAATGTCTTTATTATTATAATGTCATTTTTGACTTGTCATTTTACTACAAAGTTGCACACTGATATAAAAAATGAACACCCTACACATTTTAGCAAACTTTTTAATGTTGATCATTGCACTTGGGTAACTCTCATGCTATGATTACAACATATATGACAGCAGCTAAAGCACTAAATAAGAGCAGATTAAAAAATGTTGTGGAATGCAAGATGATGATTCTGTGAACATAAGGTTTGATTCCCAGAGGCACTTGTGTGTCTGTTATATATTCTAATTGTACATCTTTCTAGTTTTTGCCTCTAGAACTATTGAGTAGGTAAAAATGAGGGTTTTTCTTGCAGACACTATCAAATATAATTTTGTCCATTGGATTTTGCTTTTTAACTCTACACATGAATATCCTGAAAATAGGGTAGAATATCAGTTAAGATCTTTGTAACATAGTGTGCCTGATTTTTTGGTACAAATATTTTCTTGTTAACATTCTTATTCCATCTTTTCCTCTCTATAGTGACCCTCCCATATTAATTCAATTCCCAAATCTTCTTTCATTGTTTTCACTATGTTCTTTGAATCTTATTGTCACCCTTACACAGCAGACTCTATGATTCTTCCTATATCTTTAAATGCAAAAACTTCACATACTACTCTAATAAGAAGCTTTTTGTCTGCTCATCTGTCCAGTTCAGTTTAGATACAATTCAGATTTCCTGTTCGTGTTTGTTACTACAAACTTGTCTTACTTGTCTTGTCTTACTGGTAATATCTTTTATCATTTATAGGTTGAATCAAAAGGCAGGTATTGTTTATTCAATAATCCAGGCCTAATGTTCTTATTCTTTATCGGTGGATGAATTTTCTTTTCCTACCTTAAGTATTTATTTTTCATCTCATACTAATCCCTCATTCTCACTCAGAATGATACTCTGCATCTGAGATAACTAAAACAGTGTGGATTTGTGAGCTGCATGATTTTTTTAGTATCTCTCTAAAAATGTTTTCTACTAAATCATGACCAAATGCCCAATTACATAAGCCTTTGGAGACATGGTCTGGCATCCTTTAATTGAATAGCTTCTAACTACTCAAGATGTCCAGCTCAATGCAAGTGAAATATGCATGGAGAATATATCCATTAACTATGACAAAGGTCTCAGTAGACAATGCTGCCAATTATAAAAAAAGAATTTAAAAAAAAGTTTAATAGCTTAAGCTGTAAATAATAAAAATAAGTGATAATATAATTTACATTTGCAGATGGATCTTAAAATACTTAAGATTTTTTCTCATAAAGTAGTTTGACATCTGTGATTAGTAGCAAGACCGTTTATTTTGTTGCAGTTGTCTCTGTAAAACTGATTTGTATTTTATTATTAATTCATGAGCAGGTGAAATCTCTCACTGGTCACTGTTATAGCTATCTTATCAAAATTAATGTTCTCCTACCTGTTTTACATTATCATAGCCCAAGTGATTTCAATGGTAAATTAACCAGTTATGTCTAAGACGACTGGTATCATCAGTAAAGTGAGACACATGTGGTGCAATGTCTGCAATACTAACTAAAAGCCTTAAAAAAGGTGATTATTACCATGATGAGAGTTAAGTATAATTTCTGAGAAAATAATGCATTTTTCAAGTTGAGATATAAAGAAAACCACACATTCTTCACCTAAATCAGATGTAAGCTTTTAAAACAGAATATATAACAGATTTTAGCTCTGCATAAACTTTGTGTTGGCCTCCTTTAGAGAGATGTATATCATACTCTGTCCTCACATATGCAAAATTACGATTGAGTTCATTGAGAATTTGTACTAATGAAGAGCTTTAGATTTCTCTGTATTTATGTTTTATTCTAGTAGTTTAAACTGCAAGAAAATGGTAAAGCACATTTTTTATTTCTGTTGCAGTACTTCTAGGGATGCTTTCTAAAGCTGTAATGCACTGGTTCATTCCCTTCTCCCATGAGGTTTTTTTCTTGCCATTCCTCCCAAATATGGGAACAAAACCCCAAAGCCCCCAACTCAGCCCTTTACCCTCCCTGAAGGATCCAAACAAAAAATTCATTATAGATTCTGGATTTGACTGGCTTATGTGCTTATTTGTAAAATGTACTGCTGACAGTCTTAATTTTCAACTCATCAGTTCTACATAGCCCAGCATGATGAAAAATAGTAAGCATCCTGTAAAAAAAATCATCTTTCTTTTTAAGGAGGAATCATGATTATACATTCTAACAACATAATGGGCTTTATAATCACTTCATCCCTGGTGTAACATTGATAAAGTATGTTTAATAAGTCAGATTTATAAGTCATTCTGAAATCACAGTACTTGGGCTGTGTTATAATATTCAGCTGCATCTGTATGGTGCCAAATTCTGTTCTGTACTTCAGTATTTGCCAGTTATAGAAATAAGAGGTAGATAACAATGACACTTAAACCATGTGCTATTTGTTTTAAAATGTGTTGGCATCACAGCATTTAAATCATCAGTTTCTGGCAAGATGCCTCACAGCAGTACATTGTCTTCTGCTGTCTCAGGTATGTAAGACAAATAATTCTGCATACTGCTGAGTGCTATGAAGCAGATTGAGATAAAGGGTAAGTGTGTTACTGAACCTCAGTTACTCCAAAATTTACTTTGAATATAAACAGTTTGTGTCTGGGACTCTGGCACAGTCCCAGAATTGAACAGCTAGCACCTATGGCAGTACAAACCAATTTAGAATTGATCTAGGGACCAAGCTGAAGCACTGCCATCCTTACAGCTCTGACCTGTCACTGGTGACTAAGCTGAAAACTAAAAGGAGCGTGAAATCTGTGAACATCTGCAAGGTATACCGTGAGTGAGAATGCCTACTGCCTTTCATTCATGGGGACCTTATGGTTGTTCTCTTTACCAAACCAGGCTCTTCTTGGACTGGGAAATAAACTGTACCAGATAAAAAATAAACAAAAAACAAACCACCAAAACCCAGACTTCTTGCTTATTTCTTGGTGCAATACAACAACACACTGCATAGTCATTCAATTATTAGCCACTAATTCTGATCGATACCTACTTTTAGACACCTAACTCTAAATTTATTTATTTGCTTGAAGTCATATGTTTTTACAAAAACTGCAACAGCAGGCTATACTTACTCCTCATTCTGCTCAAATCCCACTGGAAAATACAGAAGCTATCACTGTTCACAAGGCCAAACTGATGATGAATATGTTATTAAAGTTGAAATGGTGTCTATTATAAAAGGGATATCAGCAGTACTGTGCTATCCACACTGCTGTGCCAGTATGTCTCAATCCTGACATTGCTCAGTGATGGAGCACTCAGTGAAACTCCACCCACACCTTGTTGAATCCATTCTGATTAGAGAATTAGTGGGAACCTTAGCAAGATTTTATATTGTTACAGATTTTTACTGCTCATAGCTCATGGCTGCCACATGAGCTGCTGTGGCACACATAGGCTGCCAAGCACTAGCTGTGTTTAATGTTGCCCTGACAGAGTTTTAAATAAAACACATTTATTATCATAAGCAGAAAACAGGATGTAGAGAAGGTAGAATCCAAGTGTCAGGTATTAAACAGTGCTTTATCACCTCACAAGAAAATTCAGAAAAAATGTTTTTTCCTGAGATTAAATACCTGCTTAACAAGAAAAATCTTGGTGTTGCTCACTAAGGACTTTCAGATTGTGTACATTACTTAGACACTTCTTTGCCACCTGAAATTGTCTGGATTGAAATGGTAGCTGGTTTAGTGTGTTCTGATCCCTCCCTATTCCTTTTCAATTTATTTCTCCAGACAGTATGGCCTAGGCACAGCAGCTGGTTGTCACTGTGACTTGCTTTTTATTCAGGTGTGCAGCTGAGCTGAATAAGGAAAAAGGAGAAGAAGTCAGCAAAGTTGTACAAAGTCAGTCAGTTCCATGGCTGAAACTGGAAAAATTTTTGACTCCTGGCCTAAATGCTGTAGAAGTTGCCTGCTTTTGCCTGCTTTTAATTAAGTACTGTACATTTTGGAAACTTTCCTGCCATTCTGTTACATTTTACTGAAGCAATTCCTTGGAAAATAGTGGTGGTAGTCATGAGGAAACAAAGAACAAAGACCCCACACTGTGAGCTAGACATTTTGAGTTATTGTATACTGCAATTCCTGTATTTTTATAAACATGACTCTGCTTATTGTTTCAATTCAATATTCAAGATTTGTGAATTCATTAGAAAATAGTAAAATGGGTCTAACATGGGAATAAAAGCATAGAAAAGGGGACAGAACAGAGCATATTTTTAAATGTTTTTCTCATTCAATAGTGATATATTTTAATATATTTTAATTAATATATTTTATATATTAAAATATATTTTTATATATTAAAATGTATTTTTATATATAAATAATTATAATTAATTAGATTGAAATAATATTATTTTTAAAAAATTGCAGCCATATTTCTAATGGAAGATCATGTTCAAATAAGGACAAACAGGTCTATTCTTCTTGGCCCCAACTGATATGCTGATATTTCTTTACAATGAGTGAAAGTGTATGGTTATTTCACCGCTTGATTTATTTTTCTATCTACTGTGGCTTTCATGTGTACATGATTTACATTCTCCCTTAAATTTGTATTTATTTTTTTCTAAATAAAACCTGTTTAATTTTAGAAATGTAGGGAGACATTCAAAATCTGCCTGGACATTTTCCTGTACAACCTGTTGTAGGTGGACCTGCTCTGGCAGGGGTTTTGGACTAGATGATTCTGTGATTCTGTCATATCTGCCCCAGGTAGCATAACGCTATTCAGAGACATTTAAATGAGTTATGCATGAACTAGTTCCATAACTATATATGTCAAAGCTGGACATTGCAGTGCTTTACTTCAACTGAGTAACCAGTAATCTTGCTGAGAAACCAGGCTTGGAATGTGATAATCTGAACTAGTACTTCCACAGCTGCTACGTTATTTCACATAGAGATAACTGCATAACTGGAGCTAGTTTATGTCTTGTGGATGTATCTATGGAATCTTGTGTGACTAATGAAAAATAATGGTTAGCAGTCAGACTACCAGGACCCACAGAAAATAACAGTATGTTTGGCACATAGGATAAAAAAAGGAGCACCTGATAAAGGCACTAACAGATACAGCTAGGAACCTAAAGGTATGATTGTGGACAATTGTTGAAGTAGAACAGAGGTTCTAAAGACAGATTATGAGAAAGTTCCACATAGAAAAAGTCATTCAACTTGTAAAGACAGCAGATTTGTTTGAGGAAAGACTCAAAAAATTGATACTACTGCAGCACTATATGCAGGTTTAGACAAAAGAAAACCAGAGAAAAGACAAAGAGCATGAGCTTTCTGGTCCAGTGTCTACAGTGTAAGAGTAGATATAACAGACTGAAAAAAAGCAATTGTCTAATCAGTGATCTCTTCATTAATGTATAAAGGATTCCCTGAAAACAAGTCTTATCCAGGCTGAACAAGCCCCAGTGCCTCAGCCTTTCTTCACAGGGTGAGAGCTGTACCTTCCCACCATCTCACTGCCTTTCTGCTGAGTTTGTTATAATCTTTTCCATACAGTGCGTGCAGATATGGATGAAGTAATTCAAACTTGGTCTAATGGTGAGTAGGAGGGCATAGTCTACCAGAAATACTCCTGTCAATCCAGACCAAGATGCACTGGACACCTTTACTGCTGCTGTGCTACTAACCAAGACTATTTTTGCAGAGCTGCTCTCCAAATAATTAGCAAACTTTGTTTCAAGGCTTGTTTTTTCCCAGGTGCAGGACTTGGCATTTGTCTTTGTTGAATTTAATGAGATTCCTGTTGGTCTGTTCCTCTAGATCCCTCTGGATGGAAGCAGTGCCTTCGGTGTTATTGAATGTTCCCCCAGGTTAGTATCATCTGCAGAACTGAAAGTGCCTCCTCACGGATATTGAAAATGATGTCAAACAATACATGATCCAGGGTAGATTCTTCTGTTATTCTACATGTTACCTACCTTGAGGCAGAATATAACCCACTAACAATTAACTTCTGAGCATGAACATGGAACTAGTTATTTACCCATCTAGTTGTCCACCCATCCAGCACATAATGTCCTGTCCTGGATCCAGAATATTGAATATTGTGGGAAACAGTGTTGAAAACCTTACTGGTCGAAGTAGATAATATCCAGTGCTCTCCCTTCATCTGTAGATTTGGTTATTTTATCATAAGAGGCAGTCAGGTTGGTTGAGTATGATTTAACCTTTAAAAATCCATGCTAACTACTCACAGTCATCTTCTTCATACGGCCATGAATTTATTCTAGTATTACTTGCTCTATGATTTCTACAGGGAGCAAACTGAAGTTGACTGTTCTGTAATTTCCTAGATTGTTCTTTTGGCCTTTTTTTGAAGATGGGTGCAATATTTTCATTTCTCCAGTCATTGAGAATTCTTTCTCTGTCTCCATGATACGTCAAAGATGAGAGCAGGCAGATCTCCCAGCATCACTGGATGTAGCCTGTTGATATTCAGGTACTTTTATAGGTTGAGCTGTCTCAAGTAACCCCAGCTCTTATCCACTGCTGGTAATTCTCAATCTTGAACCCTTTCAGTGATTACAGGGGCCTTAGAGCCCCTTTGGTGAAGACTGAAGCATAGGCAGCATTTACTGACTGCAGCCTTATCTGCGTCCACTGTCACTAAATCAAGGTGTTGCTTAAATAGATTCAGAACTCCAGTGGAGAAGACATTATAACCTATAAAAAACATGTACAGAGGCCATTAATCAACACATATTGGAAAGACCACTTAAATGCGATATATGCATTTAAGATATCAGATTTGTAACTAATTCAGTTATACCTCTAATCTGAGCAATCCTCCAAAATCGCAATGTTATTTTGAACCAAATGGAGGAAAAATGTTTGTGATGCTTCATAATGTCTCTAATAGTAAGGAGAGTGGAAAAATACAAGATATTCAGTAAGAAATAGACAAAAGAATGTTTTACTCTGAGATATAGTTGCTGGGAAACAGAGCAGTGCAATAGGTAGATATGAACTGGAGGATAATTTGAAGGTATCCTTAGAATGGAAAAGGAAGGAAAGCACTCATTAGGATCATAGAGAGAATTATAACAAAATGTAAAGTATCCACATGCATAATGGCATATTCAAAACAGAGATTTTTTTTCATGCAAAAGGAACAAAAGTTCCTGAAAAATACAAACATCAAAAGACTTCAATGTCCCTACTGTAACTAGTTTAGGTAAAACTAGAAATTTTGTAATGTGAAAAAATAATCAGATTAGTTCATACACACAAAATCCCCAATAAAACAATCAAAAAGAATTACTAATCTTTGCCAGCTATTGAGGATACTACATGATTTACTAGATTAAACTGCTCACTATAAGTATTTTTACATGCAAAGTATTAGTGTCATTGGAACAGCCTGGCAATGTTTCATGTGCCTTTTGGCAAGTATTGTTGGGTACAAAGGTCTTTGGGTATCAACAGAGCCTGCAAGTCATTACAGACATAAAGTAAACTAGGCCTTGAAGGGAAGTACAAGTATCTCGATTATAACAGACAATACTCTTACTTAAGGAAATTAAAAAAGAGGCAATTAATAACAATGGTGTGGAGAAGCAACTCTATTAAGCACCTTTTCAGAAAATATTTTAGGTTAAAATGAAGCTGAAAAGACCTACTGCCTTCTTCTTCGGATACCTTTTGATTCTGAAAAGCTGTCTTAAGTTACTGACAGCCAGAAAGCCATTACAAATATATCCAGACTGTAGGATATGAGAGGAAGCCAGCAATTTACTTTACAAAAAACAAAAGCCTGGGAATATTCAAGTAACAAAAAAAATGATGCATCATAGGAATAATTGGAAATCAGGAACTAACATTTAATGAAGTAATGAAATACATATGTGAATCACTGATCCTGAAGTACTATAATTGAGTGCAGTAGCCTGCAACCTAATCATGCTATGCTGCATTTTAATGACTTTGAAGAGCAGTATCTAGAAAAATAGAGATGATAACAATTTCTTGATACAAGCAAGGACAAATAATGTTCAGAAAAGTTTGCTTTGCTCCTTCAGCAAAGAATGCTCCTGGTTGCATTCTTCAAAATAGAATAATTCTACTTTCCTCACCTTTGGGCACAGGATATTTGTGCAGGCAGATCACAGGTCATTAAAAACCATCAAGAAGAAACCACAGCTGAGTGCACCCAAGTGTGTACAGCAGATGTTACTAGGACTTGTGTGTTATGATGTGAGAATAAGATGCTACTCTGGAAAGCTACTTATGTTTTAGATATGCCATGCAATGTATACTTTCCTGAATGTAGCAGAAATGACATGGCTCTGTCAAAAAGGGGATAAAGTTTGTCAATATGTGAAAAAAACATCAGCTAAGAAATGTTAGGAATGGAAATGAAAGCAAAACAGAATATGTAATTATGGAAACAGATACATCCATGGTGTCACTTGAACATTGTTCATAGTTTTGGTCAAATGTCCTCAAGAAGATGAAGAAATAGTGGAAGTAAAAAACTGTTCTGGGGTAGGCTACAAGAGATCAGAGACACAGAAAAACAAATCAGGCTTTAAACTTGAAAAAATGTCTTAATATAAATCATGGATGACATGCACGTGCAATTAGGGAATTATCTCTTTTCTTATAAAAAATAAGGGGAGCAAATTAAATTACCAAATATAAGCTTTAAAGAAAATGAGTATTTTTGTCATATGATGCAAGATAACTTTGTAGAACTTATTCCTATATGCTTTGGATAACAAATAGATCAAAAATTTGTATAAAAGAAACAGCATTTTAATGAAAGTGAAAGTTATTGCATTGTGGAAACTTTTGGCCTAGGATGGACTTGTTTTCTTACTCTAACCATATTATTTTCATTCAATTTTTGCTACTAATCACTTGTAGTCACTTTGTAAGCAACTGGTTCTCGTTACCATACATACATTGACTGTAAGATCTAAGTGCTCTAAAACAGCCTGATTCAAGATACAACAGACAGTAAATTAAGATATAACAGTGAGCATGTATTTATATTTTAGGATTGATTAAACTGAAAAAAACAAATGGCTTATCATAAGAAAGATAAATTGCATGTAAAAAGCATAGGTGGGACCTCAGCTGGTTAGAAACCTGAAACTGCCCCTAAATAAGCATAACAAAAGATATCAGTTTTCTCATCTTTAAAGCTTGTAACAGAATATTAAAAAAAAACCAAACTACCATGATGTTTAAAAAATAGAGACCATTCCAGTGTGCAGAGTGACATGAACTTTTTTTCAAAGTTTCTACCAGAAAACACACTATGACATTAGGTTTTTTCTCATTTGTATCTTCACAGATAACAATTGACTCAAAAATTATTCTTGCTGTAGAATGTGCATGTTTCTAAACCAAGGACGGAACAAGAAGAGTATGCAGAAATTTATTTTACATTACTATTGTTGCTAGAGAGAATACTCCACTGGGATCCCTCACTAAGCTTGTTTGCCTCACTCTGCCTGGGATTTTCAAAGTGACAGCTCAGTGACATAATGAAGTGATTCAGGTTTTTCTGTTGTTTTTCCATCATCTTTAATTCTTTAATTTTGTAACTGGAATTTGTAAACAATAGGTCAAATCCTCAGAGGATAGTAAGTAGTTTTGAGTTTTTTGAAACATATGGAGCTACCACAATTTGACAGTCAAGGGTTGATAGCCTGCTAGTGCATACAGAGAACTCAAAAATCCCAGTGAACTCAGAAGAAGTCAGTTACCTGATTTCAGGGTCTTATTTTATTCCTGCTAATTTCATTCTCATGACTGACTTGAGGAAAATTAGAATCAGTGCCAAAAAAGTATTAATAATTATTCTTCTTCCTGATTTTCTTACCTTTAATAATTAAGATTCTGCTCTTGATCCCTTTTCCTCTCTTTCTTTTAGCTTTTTTAGTATCCCTTTCTGTCACCCATCCAGGTATACAATTAAAAGTAGTTTAAAGTTATCAAAACATAACGTGGGAAATGATATAAAACACTCTGTGTATTTTAAAAGTGGGTATGTTATCCTGACAATTGTAAAGTGCTGGAGTGTATGACTATATACTACTGTTACTTTCTTTCAAATTCACTGGACCTCCAAGTTCAGCACAGTTTCTATAGAGGATAACAATCACACAGAGAATCCAGTGTTTCCTGCTTTGCCTAGTTTGATGCTTTACTTATTTTTTAATTTCACCGATTTATCTGTATAATTGAGTTGCAACTTGTATTGCAAAATGTTGAAGCAAAAGTGCCTGTGGAATTATGTAGTGTGGAAACAGATAATGTAGTTCCTTGAAAATAGGATGAAATAACTCAGATCCCCAAAAGGTTTTGATTCAAGCAACCTTGTGTGGTGCTGAACTCCTTCATTACAAGTAAAAGTCTGACTTTCTGAAGTATTTTTTACATTTGTCAGAGTATTTAAAGAAGACGTACTCTCCCACAGGTGCAAATGGTTTAAAGTGTGCTCTCCTTAACCTGTTTCTCAAATTCAGTTTCTCTCCCTGAATTTCTTCTTGTTTCTTCAGTTAAATGTAGCTTGGTTGGTCACTCTTCATATTGGCATTACATTTCAGTACTAATATTATGTGCTGTACCATCGTTGATGACACACATAGAAGTCTAACTTTTATGGTCTTTCTTATTCCTAAAAACCCATTAGACCTATAAACTTAAAATAGTGTGATATGTGATATATGTTTTCCAAAATACTGTAACCTGAAGAGCTGATCACTATATTAAAGTATTCCAAGCATTTTTGGAATCCTTTTCTTTCTTTTTCAAATCAGCTGTTGATTTAACAGTTGTTGAAGTTTATACAGAATTTGCAAATATCACGGGATTTTTCATCCTACAAAATACTTTCCCATTTGACTCAGATTTTAAAAGATTCTCTGAATACCTTATAAGAAGGTTATAGCTGTACTACAGCTTTTTTCCTGATCTCTTTTTATTTCCAGTAGCAACTCTCTCTTTTTTTTTTTTTTTAAAAAAAGCAAAACTACAAACCCCATAATTATATTTAGTCTCTAATTTATCTGTAGAGAATCACAGAAAATATGTCATTTTGCTCTTTTCCCTAGACCAGAGTCATAATCTTTTTTTATTTTTTCCCCAAAACAAAATGTTTTGTTTGTGATATCCTCCTATAGCCATAATGGCTTAAATATGTCAAATACTGATTTTCTGAAGGATCAAAGAACGAATTTCTTCAGTGGGTAAAGTGCCCTCAGCTAATGGACAGGTCTTTATTTAAGTGAAGAGTGCAGGTGTTCTGACATGAAGATGTATGATGACACCATTCATACCACTATACTTCCAATATAAAAGATTTTTCAAGTTCTTTTTTTGTGTTGTACAGTAGCATTTAAGGCATTTCCTTCTAGAAACTGATAAAAAAGACGATTTCTTGCTCTCAGTATGGAAATATGTAGATAGCACAGAAGAAATATAGTGAACTTAACTTTTAAATAAATGTATCTATACCAGTTATAAGTAAAAGCCAACAAGTATATTTAGCTGGTAACCAGCAAGCATCTCCTGTGCAATTCGGTAGAGGCAAAGAAGAGAAAATAGTCTAAACTATTTAATTACTGAATACTAGATAAGTACAAGGTGTTATCTAATGGCTATCAGACATCTCATATAACATGCAATTTCCCATGCTTCTGTCTCAAACATATGATTCCTCAATGAAGAAAAAAGGAGAATTCCCCCCCCTGATTTTCTGACTCTTAGCTGACAGCAGTGAAAAGAAAGTATCAGACAAAGGAAGAAAGGTGAAAAGACAAAGGAAGAAAAGAAACATCTCTTATGCTTTTAATATCCTAAACCCCAGGTTCTGGGATAGATTTGTCAACCTGTCTTTTGATAAACAAGTTGAGAGCTGCTACTCTCAACTGTTACCTTCCCTATTCCTTAAAGTCTCTTCTAGTTGAGTACTTTTAATTTAGGAAAAAGCTAGTCTGTGTTACCCAGATCGTTAATTCCTGATGAAATCATTATATGCTTTGGCATTTGCTAACATTTACCTCACTTTGAGAGGCCTCCAGAGCCTTTGGGCACAGACACACCATTTTGTGTTCCTGTAGTGCTCTGTGGTTTCACTAACCACAGGAGTTGCAGAAGCCATGAGTAAGAGCTGCTACACGACATATGGAAAATCATGGGGGTGAAGAAGCTGAAAGTGAGCTGAAGTATCAAAAGTGAGGAAATGTTTTTATGTGTTCTTTCTGTACTAGTTATGAAAAGCAAACTTATTAGAACAGGGTAAAGCAAAGGAAAAAACAGTCAAAAGCAGAAACACACAGATACAATGTCCTAATTGGTTAATTTTACGTTTGCCTATTTTATTCCCAATGTGTCATTTTACCGATTACTTGTAATTTTTGTTTTGCTTGTAGAAAAAGAAATGCAGCATTGTGGTCTTTCATCCAACTTCCATGCAGTAGGTGAAGAAGATCTCCCTTGTATGAGGAATATGAGGTTATGCTGCTGGTATTACTCAAAAGGAGATTTTTTGCAGATTCTCTAGAAATTGTCAATGTTTCAGAAATATTTGTGATTTCTGTTTTCAGTGTTGGAAAGAACAAGAAAGTGTTTTCTAGCTGATTGAAATGATGAAATTAATTTAAGCAATTCTGTCAGTCTCATTGTAATGCTCATTTCAAAGTCAGGTTAATATTTTAGATTTTTGAGATATTTTTGTTTAGAAAGAGCCTCTTCCCCTACCAGAATATCACCAAGTCAAAATTTCTTTGAAAGTATATCTGAAAGTTTTCTTTTTTTCCTAGGTTATAGCAGACAGATTTGTATGGTGGAGAGAGGAAAGGGAATACATAACTGACTGCAGCAGTGAGAAATTCTTATCATTGGAGAAAGCAGCATTTTGAAGAATGGGTACAGCTTATTTGTAAAATACATATTAAAAATAATTTTGAGCACCAACGTAGCATACTTTTTTTTTTTTTAAAATAACCTAAATAAACTTGTGGGATTTTAGTTTGTTTGTTTTTTGGGAGATTTGGGGATTTTTTTTCATTGACCAGGTAGCTGATATTCTCTAGCTTACAGGTTGTTTCCATTGATAGGAGAAATTACTGATAGACCTTAGTTATTTTGGGTTCAGTCCTGTTGATTTTCATGATAAAATATGTGGGAGTAATACAGCTCCCACATATTTTATACAGCTCCAGGGAACTTATTCTGAGTTTATTCTCAGATGTTTTATTGAACTACTCTTTTGCACAGTGACTTCAGTTTTTTTCAGCCGCTTTCAGTCTCTATATTGTTTTAAATGCTTCCTCTGTTTAATCAGGCTGACAAGTGGAACTGCTGATATTGGTGAGATAAGCCATTGCTCGTTTAACAAAGGCAAGAGGACAAGCAGCTCTCAGCTATATCCAGCATTACCATTGTAAGATTGTACTACTATAAAAAGCAACATGTAGGCACTGGGGCTATGAACATCAATACTGCTCAAGGAAGTACAGCATGCATACTTGTCAGAAGTATAGAGCCTTGGGCTGCTTCCTCGTCATTGATGTTTAGAGTGGGTGTCTTGCAGTTGCATACAAGAAATTATCCTTCTGTGAAATATGGTACAAACATAATTGAAGTGTGGGAAGAAGAGAAGGAAGGGAATATTCACTGTCTTCTAATATTTCTTCACGAGCAAAGCAAATCTGCCTTCCAGCTTTTTGTATCCAATAAGTCTGGAAGGATCTTGGTCTTTACTTTAGGTAAAACCAGTTGCATAAAAGATTAATGTGATTCTTCCACAGCTGAAAACCACAATTAATATTGATAAACAACAATAAAATAACATATGCCGGTCAAGCTATATATCTATTTGAAATGCAATGCATTAAGTTGATGACGCAGACATAAGTGTGTCCAGAGTCCAAAGTTATCTTACGGATGACCCACAGTTTATGCTTTAAACACAGACATGGATACAAATTCTGAGTGTCCAGAGCTCAGGACCATCTCTTTTTGGAGTCTGAGGTGGTGTATCTATGCTGTTGTGTATCAAGCGTCCATGCTAATGCTTTTGCTGTGGGAGTACTTCTAGGGTGGCCTCTGTGAGAAGGACCCAGGGGCCAACCACACTGGATGCAGCTGGTTCCAGCCAGATCCATCCATCCCTGCAACCTCAGATCTGCCTCAGGACAAAGCTAAACCCATCAGCTAAAAAACATAGGGCAAGACACTGCACAGAAGTGTGAGAGAGAGCAAAGAGGGCAAAAAAACCATGAGAAACAGCCCCGCAGACACCAAGGGCAGAGTAGTAGGAGGGGTGGAGCC
>JAOXNG010000012.1:143132249-143146915 GCA_028566535.1 Scolopax minor
AGTTCCTGACCTGATCCTCTTCCACCATGGGTAAGTTCTCCTTGTTCCGGACTTTTACAATGGTCTCTGGGGCCTGGGATTCCTGAAGGCCTGGCTTGCTATTAAAGAATGAGGCAAAGGAGACACACAGTACCTGAACCTTCTCCATGTCTGAGTCACCAGGTCACCTGGTGCAGAGGGCCTACATTTTACTTAGTCTTCCTGTTGTCACCTGTAAGTTACAGAATAACTTCTTGTTGTCTTTCAGTTGTCTGGACAGATTCAATTCCAGTTGAGCTTTGCCTTTCCTAACCTCATCCCTGCATGCTCTGACAGTGGCTTTGTATTCTTCCCAGGATATCTATCCCTTATTCAGCCTTCTGTATACTTTGTTTATGTATTTGAGTTTGGCCAGGATCTCCTTTGTCATCCATGCAGGTCTCCTGGCATTTTTGCCTCACTTCCTGTTCGGTGAGATGGACTTGAGGTTGGGGAAGGTGATCCTTGAATATTAACCAGGATTCTTGGGTCCATCTTTCTTCCAGGGACATTTCCATGGGACTCTTCCAAGCAGCTCTTTGAAGCAGCCAAAGTCAACTCTCCTGAAGTCCAGTTTTGTGATCATGCTTTTTGCCCTCCTCTGTCATCTCAGGATGCTGAGCTTCTGAGTCTTATGGTCACTGCAGTCATGGCTGCTTTCAACCTTCATATCCCCTATGAGCTTTTCCTTGTTTGTGAGTATAAGGTCTAGCAGAACACCTTTCCTCATTAGCTCCTCTATCACTTGGGTCAGGAAATTGTCATCAATGCTCTCCAGAGTCTTATGATTACTTATGCCCTACTGTGATGTCCCCTGTGCAGATATCGGGATGGTTGAAGTCCCTTATGAGTACCAGAGTCTGAAAATATGACTATTTTTAATTCTCTGTAGAAGCATACCAGGAACAGAAACAGTAAGTGCTGCGAATTTTCAAATGACCTAACTTTTAGGTATTCTTTGTAAGCTTTTGACTTTCTAATTCTGCCTTAAATTAATTTAAATGTGTTTAGAATGATCTCTAACTTTCTGACCAGGATGGAAAAAAAAAAAAAAGCCAAAAAGCCAGCATTATACACTTTAATAAAGAGTGAGACTGTAATCATAAATGAAATAAATAAATTACTACTAAGTTTAGTAATTGGGAAATGAATATAAAACACATCTGAATTATTTTAACTGAAAGGGTAATAAGAAATATGAAATATTCTTACAGAATCTAGACTACATGTATTTCTCTACATACAACTTAACTGTCAGAATTTGAGTCTTCTATTATGGATGAATTAGAATGATTTCAATATTTTTACTCATTTCCTTTTAAAGAAGATTGTGGGTTTTTTTGTCCTTAAAGATTAAAACATTAAAAAAAATTAAAACAAGAAGCAAATTCCCAAGATTACAATCATTAAGAGAATAAAAAAAAATGAAAAAACTAAAAAAGAATATGATTAAAGAGGGTAAAAATTCCATTCTTTAGAAAAGTATGTGGATAATAATCTTTAATTCCCTTCCAAATGGATTGTGAAGATAGAACTTAATACCGTGAAAAATAAGAAGGAAATTGCTTGACTATTTTTTCATTTGAGTGTTGCAGATTGAAGTCCAGTGATATGGCCAACCTGTTTATAGTGGAGGTCAACACATATGTTGTCTTCTTGATTTATTATGTAATTATTACCTTTTTCAGCTGCCAAATAAATCACTATGAGTCCTTTGGTTGATTGCAATTATCCTTTGGAGGATAGCAATCTAAATAATTTGGTTTTTTAGATACACCTTTCCAAATCTAATGGCACATTATTTCTGAAATCATGGCAGAGGCCCTGGGCAAACCAAAACCAAAGAGAAACAATAAACTGCAGCCTATGTAATATCTTAAGGAGTAGTGTTAATTAGTTGTCTGAATCATAGTTTTAAATGTTTTCTTTTTTTTATTACCTTGTCATGTTTCTGCACTTTCTATGAACTTAAATGAGTTTTACAATAATACAGACATTTGCCTGTGTGCTCTTAGTACACAGACAAAAACTTTTATTAACTACAGAAACAGTAAGACCTACAGGAAGAAGCCAAGTGCAGTAAAATTTACAATGGCCTTTTAAAATAGATTATCTACTTGCTGTTTTATACAAATAGGGACGGCTTTTTTTAGCATGCTATTGTATGATTTGTCTAAGTTAAGAAAAAGAAACTTTTGTTATACAGCTTCCTTAAATTTCCTACAGAAAAATAATTCTGTTTCAAGAAAGAAATCTGATACTTTTACTAATAATAAATAGTTAATACTTTTTTAGTCTAATGATTTGTAAACACAAACTGATAATTACAATGCACTTACAGTTGCCCCAAAAATAGAGTTATTATTTTGGGAAATCTGTATCAGTGTAATTCAGCTAAGATCTGAGGAAAAGACAAATAACTTTTTTTCTGTATTACTATCAAAACTAAATTACAGTTGATATATTCAAGCTAACATTCTCAGAATAAGCAAAGCCTGCTTCCTGGGCTTATTTTGCCAAAGTACAAACTTTGAAATATCCTTCCTTCGTCTACAGAGAGTTGTGTGTCAATTGTTATTAAATTTGCTTAGCATAATCCAAATGTTTGGTACCCATAAAATATTTACAAGATATGTGATATTTTTTTAGATCCCATGGAGTCACTATTCCCCCCTTTTATTATTGCCTAATAAGATTACACTTATAAACTCCTGTTTTGAATTTGCTTTTATCCTATGCCGAAACAACAACAATAGCAGCCAGAAGAGCAGGATTATGATTTCTGTTACAATTAATAAGAAGATTCTTTTTTTTTTTTCCAGTGGAGAGGAAGATCAAACCTTTTTACATTTTCTACTGATTTATTTTTTCCCCTGTTGCTCCTGAAAAGAACGTTGTAGGGAATTTCATGCTATGGCTGAGACAGCAACTGTAATAATCTCTTCCATCACTGCAAATTAAGCACTGTTGGCAGCACCTGCTTATAAGTTCTTGATTATAAATTATTCTGTCTCTAGTGCCAAACATGTCTATTTTGTTATTGTGATTTAGGACAATGATGACTTTTCCTGTCAAGTCAAATAGTTAGAGGGACAGTAGCAGACAAGATCTGAGTGGAAATCAACAATAAAAAATAATATTAGTGTATAATTTTTACAAGAATACAAAATATTTTCTTTCTTTATCCCTCTCAATACTGTTTTCTATCTTGCCATGTAGACATGTTTGCATAAGCAAATATATTTCACTTTGTGGAAATACTGCAGGTATCTCCTGACATGTGAATGCCTTAACAACTCCTAAGGGAGTTCAGTGATTTGTAAAACTTATTAGCCACAATGTAATGTTATTCATTTAGTAAACTACTAGCACCAAGGCCATCAGTCTCATAGCCTAAGAATCTACCTCATCTACTAATGGCAAAATCCATATGTAGGTTCTGTCTTGAGTTACTTTTATGCTACACAGGTTTGTAAGCTGAATTATTTTTCTTCCTGACTGTAACACCATGAATTAAATATATGATAATAGATGACCTCACAGTGAATACATCATAATAGTACAGTTACTCTAAAAGATTTAAGGTGAATAGCATCAGAGTCTTAGAAATACTAATTCAATATCATGTTGCACCTCATATCTTAATACAAAAAAGGTTAGAATCTGCAAGTGCTCTTAAGATAAAAAGACTAAATAAGTGTTCTATGCATGAGTATCTATCAAGGTAGTGGTGGTTGGAGTAAGGGTTACAAATGAGTCTGAGAGATCTTTTTCATTGGGAGATCTGAATTTTCTTATGAGAAAACTTTAAAATATGAAACATGGGGTTTCCCTACTTTATTTTTTCTTTTTTATTGTTACACAGAAAATATCATGAAGACATGGATAAGGTCAATTCACAGAATCACAGAATGGTAGGGGTTATAAGGGACTTCTACCAATCATCTAGTCCAACCCTCCTGCTAAAGCAGGTTCATCTAGAGCAGATTACACAGGACTGCGTCCAGGTGTGTTTTAATTATCTCCAAGGAAGGACACTCCAATACCTCTCTGGGAAGCCTGTGCTATAGAGGTGCTCTGTCACCCTCAGAGTTAAATTGTATCATTGCACTTTATTACTATATTAGAAAGATTTTTAAAAAATAAAAAACATTATAAAGTGGTCCTGTTTAATTATTTTAATAATAAACAAATATAAAACATATTAGTATATCACCAGGCTACTACACTACTTATTATAGTGGAACTACATACAATAAATATAATTTAACATCATCCAAATTCCCATCAGGATGAGGAGGCTGATTCCTTTCAATACTTGTGTGACAAGGTAACTCAGTCTTTGCAGTAAAAATTATTCTTAGAACTGCTTGAAAAAGCTGTAAGGGCATAATATTTTTCTTTTTTTTCCTCCCCACAATTACCTCATGAGTATATTAAAAGAATGATGTTAGGAATTTTACACTGAAACATTTTCCTATTTTTCTTGTGAACAGCATGTTGTGAAAAGTAAGAGTGTTTGAAGAGAGAAAACAGTGCAAGTAGCAGTGAGCATATGAACCTTGGGTTATTTTTTCAGGAGGGATTATTTTGGTTTGTTTTGCTACACATGGGTTTAAGGTCATGATTAATCAATATAGTTTAATCAGTTTGAGTGAAGGTATATTGCTGCACAGCACTGAGATGAGTTTGAACTGTTAAAAAGACAAACGTACAATGAACAACAAAACCGAGTCTTCTGTGCTGCTACCAAAATCAATTTCAATAGCAATCACTTATGTTATAGTAGTCTACTTGTAATACAGTGAAAAGGTCAGTACAATTTCTTGCCTAGTTAGCAATATAACTTTCAAGCTTCCCTGGGCAGGAGTTGTGATCACAGTGTCTGGCAAAGTCATTTTTCTACAGACCTTGTGTTTGTCACATTATTCTCCAGAGCTCAACAGTTTGTCTGTAGTATTCTTAACTTCACAGCCAGCTTTCTCTTCTTTCTTTATTTCTTGTAGCAAAATTGACGATAACTACACACTTCTTGTCCTTAAGAATGAACACCATAGGGCAGTAATAAATAATGGCTTGTTTTCATCTTACTGTTCTTAAACTTTTCACCCTTAAACCCTCTGCAGCTTTGTCACTGCAAGCAAAGAATGATATTGCTCTACGGTTGCAGAATGTGAATTGAACAGTCAGAAAAAAGAAATTTGGAAGGTAATTAGGTAACATGTTATTTGATTATGAGTTGATATCTCTGTTGTGCTATAGAAGTCAGGTTGGAGAGAAATTCCTTCCAAACGATCACTTCTACAAATAGAAAGGATCATGAGTATGATTCAGAACGCTTCCTAGTGCTAGTATATTTGTCCTATTTGCCTGAGATAAATACGTAAGAGTAGTTGTTAACCTATAATATAAAAACATTTTATATGCTCATATGCATTTAGAATAGCCTGTGAATTTTCTTCTCATTTAGTTTTCATTATCCATCACTACAGTTATTCACCCAGATTGCAAAGTTTTCAGTCAAGCACAGGAAGAGTGTTTGATTCCTGAGAGGCTTTTTGTTGCGCATTAAAATAAGTTTTCCAATAATTATAAAGAAAACAGATCAGGTTTTTAAGTAATTTATATAACAGCTAGAGTTAATCGAATCATAGAAGAGTTTGCATTGGAAGGAACCTCTAAAAGTTGTCTAGTCCAACCTCTACTGCAATGAGCAGGGACATCTTCAACTAGATTAGGTTGCTCAGAGCCTCGTCCAAAGTAACCTTAATTTAATTTTATTTCCCACTTCTCTGGGAAATCCGTTCTAGTGTTTTCCTATTCTCATTGTTAAAAAACTGTTCCTTATATCTAGTTGATGAAACTGAAAATCTCTTTTTAAAATACTGCTCAAATTTCACATTTTTTGTAGAGATGTTTCAGAAACAAGAATTAGAGAGAATGGCTATTAAACTTATGGCTCATTCTTGGTTTAGAGTATTTGTATACAACTACATTAGAATCTTTTAAATTTTGTGCCATGTGTTGCATATAAAATCTGTATTCTTTCCAAATGGTGTAGCCTCTACTAGTTACCTGCTAGCCACACTTGTCAAAGTTTTGTTAAGAAACTGACACACAGAATGTCAAAACTGTACATCAATTTTTTTATCCTGAAAGAACAAAACATTTAAAAATAACTCCTCAAATAAATATTCTTTCTTTTTGCTACACAAATGTCAATAAAGATCATGAAGAAAAAATAATGAAAAGAAAACCTTCAAAAGAAGACTCATAGATGGAAAATAAGAGTTAAAATGAGTGAAAGTAAAGCAAGATATGAGGAAAAAGGAACAATATGTAAGAAATGGCCCACAGCTTTGAGTATTAAAAATACTTGAATTTTCAACATTCTTAACCAATTTGGTAGCATATTTCACAGTAATTTGCTGAAGAAATTATATTCCTGAATGAGCTATAATTTTCCAAAATATTAGTCATTTTCATTTTTTTCTTCATGTTTTACTTTTATAAAAGAATATTACACAAAACATTTATGAAAGAAAAAACAGTTTCATGTTTTAGTTTCTGGAAAAATGGTCCTCGATTTTGTCCCACTGGTCTACGATTTGCTATTACAAGTAATGTCACTGGCTTCAGTACTTTTTATTACACCACTATTTCTCTTCTTTTGCTTCCTTTCCTGTAATCTTTTACCATCTCCAGCTGTTTTGGAGGGAAAAATATCAGTTCTCCTGCCTATTTTCCTTTACATTCCATCTATTTGATTGTGTTATTTTCCCTTCAATTGCTTTTGCCACTTGGGGTCTTAAGAGAGGAAAACTGTCTCCAAGATGATATTTCAAAAACAATTTAGCCTGCCTTCATGTGTTGCTTTCTGAAGTAGCAGCACAATCAGTAGATGATACAATAAAACCAATGGGTTCTCAGACATAATGTGTCTCGTGCTAACAATAGTTCTCACTTAAAACCATGCTGTCTACCTTAAATATATCATTCCAAGGCTTTTCTGATGCTTTGTAACCTGAAAAAAAATAATTTGTTCTACCCAGTAAATAGTTCCTGTCTATACTTATACAATGCTTGTACAATGTGTCCCCAATATGAATAAGTCTACAGTTATTACAAAATTGACCTCAGAGAATACATTGACAAATTAAATGGCCCTCAGCTTCCGTACAGTTGTCTCAGACATTTTCTTTAGAAACTGTCCTCCATTTTGCATAACAGTTCTGTCTCCATTACATAACTGAGGTAAGTTTTTCTTAAAAATAAAAAAAAAAAAGTGTCAAAATTTCTAACCAGATCCTAGAACTCTGAAAAAGAAGTCTCCAGGCTGCATATGTCGCGCATGTGTGCAGGCAGCAGAGCTAGGTTAGCCAACACGTTTTTTTAGTGTCCTTGAGATGGGTTCAGAAGGAAAAACCTCGTGGATACCTGTAATGAGTGGGAGCAGATAGTCCCATGCACACAAGTAATGTAAAGGGCTAGATTTTTAGCACCACCTAGTTGAACCGTGAAAGGTCTTCTCTTCAAGTTTAGGTCCTCTCAGTATGTTTTACATAAACCACCAGAATATTTAGCTAGCACTGGTCATTTTCAGCCATTTCAGCTGCTTCTGTCTTACTATATTTATGTTTTTGATGTCTCTCTCTCTATGGGACAATGACATACCAAGTATGCCACAGTGAGGGCTCAGTGCTTTCATTGTGAAGGTTTGTATGGTGGTCAGAAAACCATACGGTTTTCTTGGGTTGTTTTGGAAGTTAAGGGTGCATAGATTCAATACTGTAAGTGTAGGTAGAATGTTCCTGAAATACAGGAATTTGGGAAGAGAAAAAGAAGCAGCTTTCTTTGAGTTCAATAGATTCTTCCTCAAACCTTTTGGAGAAAGTTGAATTTGAAATGATAGCCTTGAATAAGATGCAGCTCTTGCTGTGTGCTCATGTAGTCTTACAAATCAGATAGATTACACTGTTCATGGAGGGATTGAATTGCAAAAGCATTTTTTAAAGCCAAAAATCCTACCATTTGAAAATATTAGGTACCTTATTGGAGATATGCAGTAGACCTTTTACTTTCTGTGTAAACGAAAGCTGTCTCTTTTCAGGAATTCAGAGGATGCATTTTTCTTGCAAAGTCCTTGCAGGACAGGCTTTTTCTTACAAATGGGTGTGGAGAATGTAGAAGGATGAAGGAAACTGGAAGGTTTCTCTTCAATATTTATTTATGTTAGGAGTTTGAACTTCTCTCAATATGTACCTTGAAAGTATTTCTGTGTGATAAGAGAATGGATGTACTCAGACTACACAGGAAGCACACAGACTAGCACAGAAGATGTCACACTTTTCAGACCAATGGTTTCAGAGTGTCTTCATCTCTCTGGGGAAATTTCATTGAGTTGAAAATCTTATTAGGATCTCTACTGTAGTAATAGCCAATTTTTAATTTGGATTTCAATGATATTTGATGCATTTCAAGAGTAACATAAAATTAAATATTCAAAACAGATCATTTGACACATGTGTCTTGATATGCAGTGCTTCTGAAGGTCAGCAATGATTGATGCTGAACATTCAGTTCATGTCACTGACTGGCTCACAAAACAGTTATCTCAGTGTGTTCTAGTCATTCTTTATTTCTTTCAGAAAATTTTTAACATGGCACTGATCAAAAGATCCAGATTGTTTAGGTAAGCACAATCCTAAATATTGGATTTGTGGGAGAAAGTGGTCTCCCTGGCTGCAGCTAGACTGCTTTTTCTTCATGGCAATCAAGCTGGGTATCCTCATAGATTCTAAAAGTCACAGAAAGTGAGTCTTTTCCTCTTTTCCCAAATTGTGGAAGTCAAAAAAGGGTTGTAGAGGGTGGGTCTGAGACACTCTCTGCCTCTGAAAAAGCACTAACTAGGTCTAGAGTAACTGGAAATCTGAAACATTTAAAAGTTCAAAAGTGAAGCTAAGGCAGATGTGATTCCCACAAGAAGTGGAGGAACTGGTTGTAGGTAGACGACCAACACAGGAACGTCCCATGTTTCAGTTTGTGCTTGTTGCCTCTTACCCTGTCATTGGGCACCACTGAAAAGAATATGGCTCTATCCTTTTTGTATCCTCCCTTCAGTTATCTATATATGTTAATAAGATTCCCTCTCAGTCTTCTATCCTCTGAGCTCTCTCAGCTTTTCCTTGTAGAAGAGATGCTTCAGGCCCTTAATCCTCTTTGTGGCCCTGCATTGGACTTTCTCCAATATGTCCATGTCTCTCTTGTACTGAAGAGCCCAGAACAGGACACAATACTCCAGGTGTGGTCTCATGAGTGCTGAGTACAGGGTAAGGAACACCTCCCTCAACCTGTTGGCAATACTTTGTCTAATGCAGTTATTAGCCTTCTTTGCAGCAAGGGCCCATTTCTGGCTCATTTCTATCATAAGCATAAGCATAAACATATTCTTTTATACCTACACGTTCAAGAAAGGGAGTCATATAGCATCCAGAATCTTTACCTAACTATGGCTCTATCTCAAATTCAACCTAGCTAATTATCTTAACTATGTAAACAACTACTGCCTCCTACAAGAAAAATGTCTCAATTCAATAAAAAATGAATGAAACAAAAATCCCTAAAGAAATTAACTAGAAATGAAAAATACCAGTCCTTCATTAACACAGTTAGTTTCTAGGTGATATCTCACGGTGTGCTACAGAAGTTCAATTCATTAAAATTCAGGTTTCTGAAAAATAAGCACAATCAATTATGAAAGGTATTGCTGACTAATTTTGTCCTTTTCAGGAAATTGCCCTGCTTTAGTATGCAGAATACATATAACTTCTGTCTTTGATGTTTACTGAAAGTGCAGGTACCTGCAATTGCCCTGTAGTCAAAAACTTTGGGTAAATCTAGACCATACAGTGGAGCACAGTGCAGTTTCCAAGGCTTGCAGAGATGAGAGCCAGTATAGCTGTATAACCGCTGCAGTCCAGAGAGGAAAGATTTATTTTGATGTAGGGTTGAATGAATGAAGCTGTATTTCTTCTAGACTGAATATGGCTTTAATCCAGACTTTCCAAGCCCAATGTACCCTTCAGAACTGTGTATGGCCATATTAGTGAGTGATATCTCCTTAGCTTAGTCCACACAGATACAGAAATTCTTTCCTGTCCAAATTACTTTTATTTCTTAATTCTGCTTATCCTTATACGCTGCAACTTTTCTTTCCAGTATCAGGTTGGGCATTTTGGGTTCCAGTCAGTGAGAGATTGTTCATTAATCATTTTTTAGAATTCTTCTATCAGTATTATTTTTGGGCTTTATTGCTCTTCTTTTGCTATTCTGTTAAACTATCTTTATCCTAACCTGCAAATTTTCCCTTTTTCTTCCAGTTCCTTCCCATCCAGGTGTTAGGGTGAGTGAGCAACCCTGTTCTTCTTTGTTGATGGCTGAAGCTAAACCACAACAGTTGTCTATAAAAAAGAAGCCATAATAAAACATTTTCTCAGGAAACACATTAAAAAAAAAGAAAAAATCAAATTCAAAACCATGGTGAACAGATAAGAGACCAACATAGGGGAATGACTGAGCAAACCACAGGCATAGCTGGGGAGGTTTGGCTGAGGCAGAGATATCTGGAGACTACTACAACTTTCTTACTTTATTTGGTAGATAGATTCCCTTCTTCTTGCAGTGAAAATAATAAAAAAAAGAGCCTTTTGTTGTCTTCCCTAAGACCAGTGACAGCATTTTCAGAGCCTTTGATTATTAATTCTAAGAGTTGCCTCAGACAGTCTCCTTTAGGCAGTTCCTTCAGCAGGGACTGCTCTAGGAACATGTGCTTCTCAAGCCTCTGCAGAGGGACTGACAGTAGATCCCTTCTCCTTCCTACTTCAGGCCAAATCCTTAGAGACCACAGTGCACACATGCAAGAGAACAATCGGTATGTCCCCACTTCCTCCTCAGACTGCAGCTGGCTCATGGATCATTATGTATCTCTGCATGTTCTGTGTATCTCCAACTTTTTTTGGAGTATTTTACTTACTTTCAAGAATAAATCACAAAGGTGGCTCAATCCTGTCACATCCTTACTTCATATTAAGTGTTCTGAAGGAGCCTGAAGAGCTCATTCACTTCACTGGAAGACGCATTATCAGCAATGATGATTTATTAGTTTTGGCTCTTAAAGGCCAAGGAGCAAAGGTCATGATAACCTGTGACTGCTCTCACCTATTTGTTAGCTTTCTGTGATTCATTCAGTGGTTCATTTTGTCATGTCATGTAATAAGTTTAATTTTGATGAGATAATTTGTATTTCTTTCTGTTATGGGCTAGATATAGTTATTCTTTGAGTCTTGAATTGAATAGCTAAGCTGTTCACATATATTGTACATACAAGGTCTATACAGTTCTCCATTGAATTAATTACCATGCTGAAAAGCAGGGAAGTACAGGAGTTAATAGAAATCTCTAGAGATTCTAATTAATTTTAAATGAAAATTAGACAAATAACATGACCTACACTTTATTACTCCTTCACCTAAAAAAAAGGAAAAAAACTATAGAAATAAAACCACTACTAATCTGTATATTTTTTCTTTCCCTTAGAATTGCTTTTTCTGCTTGTTTTAAGTTATAAGAAATTAAAACATAAGTAGAGTTATCAAGATTACATTCCTGGAACTGAAATACTTTAGCCTCTGTTGTTCAGCACCTACAAGATATCAACATTTTCAAAATTACAACTTGGTTGCAGCCTAACCTCATGGGCTCTAAAAATCTCTCAGATGCCTAAGATTCTCACTGCTATCTTTCATAAAGTTATCTAAATTGAGATGCTTCCTGTAAAAAAAAAAAGGGTACTATTAAATCATGGCAACGACCTGGGAGCCCATACAGTTCTCAGGACTAAATACCAAGTCCCAGAGGAGCTGGGATAATCAGGGTTTGATTAACCTGTGTGAACTATCAATTTCTGCAACAGGAGGGCTGAAGGAAGGTTACCAAACAGTGAAAAAGCAACATGAGCATTAAAATGATTGGGGCAGGGGCGAGGGGGCAAAAGAGAACACAACAGGCAAAAGAAAAGTAAGTTCTGTACCAAATCTTGGATATGGAAGCAAATTTGTCTTACAAGGTTGATTGGTTTTTTGATTTAGGCTTTTAAATTCAAAAGAGGGGTTCATAGCTGAGGAACTGAGAGATATACCAAGTCAAGGAAAGGTCAAATGAATAGAGGGGGATTAAACAGTCAAAGGAGATAATAAGGTACTTCAGATAGAAAAGATTTCTTTCAAGTCTCTTTTACCCCTCTCCTCTGGTATATAAGGATATGAATGCTTTTCTGCAACACCCAAAGTTTCTTTCTATCCTCTCCCTCCATTAATAAACCATGATATCTACTCCCCTGCCCCTCTCCCTCTCTACATATGCACTCATCTATTTCTCAGAATGTCAGAATACAGTTATGGAAGGAAATAAGATTTTCAGATGGTAATTTTTCCTCCAAATTTGCTCAAATATGATTAAATGTTCAAGTAATAATGGCCTGAAAGAAATGTTTCTTTTAATTTCATCTCAGAAAATGAAAATATTTTCTATTTTGTCTCTCATCTATGTTAGCAACACAGCAAAAACCTTTAAGTATTTCAGAGAGATCACAACATATTCTAATGTTTCACAATTTCAAACGTCTTTATTGTGTTAAATGTAGTGTAGTATAAATCAACAGAATTGGAAAATAAATTGCAATGAAAAGTTCTGCTAACATTGGAATAAAGTATTTTGATTTTGTTCATATAGTCTATGAACTATATATCACATAATATTTTCCTGTAAATTGTGTTGTCAAAATTTGACAAATGCCTGCAAAAAAGGAAGTTTTAGAAAGTTTAGAAAGTTTAGAAAACAGCTCTTCTTGTTGGACAGCTTTATCAAAAAGAAAATTCAATTTGCTTTACCTGTAGGCAAAGTATACCCAGATTATCTCAGCACTAGGAATAAGGACATGTTTAATATGCTTAAATATTGGTGGGACCAGAGAAAAAGCCTGTTTCAAAATCAGAAGTAAATTATTGTGGAAAATATCAGTTACTGTTGCTTGTGGTTTAGGTTGTATTTCAAACATGAGTACTTTCCTAATGTCTCTGTTTCTTTAAATCTGATATTAGTGATTAAAGGTGTTTGCCGCGTGCATGTTCTATGATCAGTAGAATCAAGGATTTTATTATATGGTTTATCAACAGCTCTGATTCCTACCAGAGTCTCTTTCTCTTAAGACTTTTTCTAAAGTTTTCATTCTCATCGCTTATCCACAATATCTGCTACTTAAGTTAGATATTTTGAGTCAAGATCAGGTCAGTTTTGAGGGTTTTTTGCCCTGTGTAGTCCTCAAGAAAAAGATACTTATTGTAGGGTTCTTTAAGTTGTGTCATTATAGATATATATAACAGGAAGCTCAAGGTAGCTTCACATGTATGATTCACATTCATAAGACAGAACATACTGTGGGGCAGTATTCTTGTGTTGCTTTCAATACTCAGCATGTCTTAGCTCAATAAAGATAGTAAAGAAAAGCTGTTTGTATTTTGATTTTCTCAATTAAAAAATTGATTGTTCTTATAACATTGTTCCCAGTGGCTAAAATACCCCTAATGGAAGGACACAGAATAAAATGACTGTTTGTAATCCTGAAGTGTACCCAAAATGCTTGCTAGAATTCTGTTATTTTAAAAGGTTTTTATTTCTTAGACTACTGATTGATACCTGTCAAAATACTTTAAATACAATTTTAGTTTTAAAATTATATTTTTAAAAGGAAAAAAAAAATCACATTTTTGTTAAATATGTGTCATATCTGCATATTGCATGATATTGGACTTTCCAGTATCTGTTTTGATTATTGTTACTAGAAACGTGGAATAGTGGTTGGAATAAAATAAAATCTGTTCTTAAGTTTCACCTACCAATGAGTATAACCCAGACAGACCAGCTAAAGGAAACCATAAAACAAAATGTAGAGGCAAATCACCTGCTCAGTGGAAAATCAATAGCTCCTTGGAAATTGCAGCTGCTTCATTTGTTTTGTGCTCCAGCTTGTGTTTCAGTATTGTAGCATATCAGGACCTCACTGCTTGACACTCCCAACAGGGCACATTATATCTTGGAAACCTCAGAGAGTGCAAGACCTGAATCTAGGAGTAGAGAAGCACTGAGGAATCTGTGCTGATTGTCAGAGAACTACAATTATCAAATACAGGTTGTGAACTAGCCTTCTCAGAGAAATCTTTCCAGGAGTGAATAATTTTACAAAAAGGCCAAACACTGAGTGTGGAGGACACAATAAGATGACTTTAAAGAGGAGGTACTGATTTTGCTGTGAGGTTTAGGAAAGCCTGTCAAGACTATTCATAGCTTAAGGAAAAGGTAAATCAGAGTTTAGAAAATAATTATTAATCTAATCCTTTTTTGCTGGCTGAAAATTCGTTCTAAGTTTAGCTAAATCAAACAAATGGCACGTTTAGTCAGTCTGTGAGTCTGTGGATAAATGTGGATATAACAAATTTAATTTATCTAATTTGCATAGTTTATTAGGTAGGCATTTATGATCGCAGTAGGAATTCAGATAAAGGTGATTAAATGATATTTTGGACCAGGCCAGG
>JAOXNG010000012.1:143156097-143167706 GCA_028566535.1 Scolopax minor
GTCCAGATGCAGATTGGTGACAAGTGATGTTCCTCAGGGGTCTGTACTAGCATCAGTACTGTTTAATATCTTCATCAGTGACATAGATAATAGGATTAAGTGCACCCTCAGCAAGTTTGCAGACACCACCAATCTAAGTAATATGGTTGACAGGCCTAAGGGATGGGATGCCATCCAACAGGACCTGGACAAGCTTGAGAAGTGGGCCCATGTGCAAACCTCATGAGGTTTGACAACACCAAGTGCAGAGTCCTGCACTGGGTTGGGAAAACCCTTGGTATCAATACAGGCTGGGGGATGAAGAGAGCGTCTCATAATAGTATAATAATACTAATGATTATTTTTCTCATTTATTCCTTTGTACTGTATATTTGCTATACATACAACTGTTTAGGCAAATAAAACAATTTAAAGAAATAATCAATCTATGAAGCAAATTCTTATCCATTTAAGACATGTAATGACTTTTAAACATGTATATGTTTACAGTTACATGTTTTTTCCCAAAGATACAAAATATATTGTTTTATTACTACCTTGCACTAAACATCAAAGGTAAAGAGCATTTTCTTTAGAACCACAGAATCTCTTGACATTAGCAGATTTAGTTCAATGAAGTTTTAGAAATAGAAGAGAGGAGAGGAAGATTAAAGCATTTGAATGAATCAGTGAAAAGGGAGTGCTTCAAATTGAGGAAAGCTTTTATTAGATTAAGTCCTCTGATTGGAAAAGAAGAGCAGACAAATCTTCATGCATATCAAGCCCAAGCTCTACATAGTGCAAATAAAATACTTTTCTAGAGCACTTATCTAATAGGAGCTCATTCTTCATTTGAGTATCTCTTGTATAAGCCATAGATAAGCTTCAAAGTTTTTTCCACACCACTTTTGGTAGGATAACTTTTCTATAGGTTGTGATTTGTCTTTGATTCCTTTCAATTCCCATCATATTTTTCTCACATCTTTTTTACTTCTCCATATCACATTTTAAAGATCAATTATTTTGGCTAAATATTTTAATATTTCTTAAGATTACAACTCTTTTTTTTTTTTTTTTTTTTTTTTCAAAGTAAGTTTTGAGCTGCTCCCTGCTATCTATGGCTTCTGTTGTGCTGAATTCTTTGTGTTATTATGTTGTGAAACAAATAGGGAAAATGATTGATTTAGGCTGAGGAAAGAAATGTGGAGCTGTACTTCAAGTAGATCTTCTCTAGGTAAGAAGAAACAACAAGCCTTGTTCTTTGTAAATAAATTAAAAATGCTCCTTTGGTCAATGGTTGTTTAGTTTTAGATAGATAAGGAAAAAATAGAGGCTGGACATCATTTTACAGGATGGTTAAGAACACCAAAATAAGAGGAATAAGTTCTTATGCTTCACCTCTGAGATGAATAAAATGTCAGAGGATGCAAAGGAACTAAGATACCCCCTAAATCCCAGGAATTAACATCTCTCTGAAAGAAAAATAATTAAATAAATGAATTAAGAACAAGAGGACAGTGAAAAAGGATTGACTTGGTCAAAAATAGTTCATTATGCTAATGAGGATAGTTTGTACAGATAAGCAGCACAGCTTTGCAGCAAGGAATGAAGAGAGAGAACTCTAATTGTTATTGGTAAGAAAAATATTAAAGATAAGAGTGAATGAATATTTTTTATGACAAGGATGGGATTAAAAGGAAATTGCACACATCTACAGTTTATACCTTCTGGCATGTGTATAAATCAGATACTCTAAGGGGTCACACAGAACAATTGGAAAGTTACTCCAGTTCTTGGTGATCTGAGAGAAAGTGTTAAGTGCTTTGTCCTCATGTTTTGAGCTGCCTTCGGAATGTTTTAAGATCTCAGTGAACTTTATCAGCATTTACAGAAAGGGGAGAATTTTATTCTGTTATCTACATAGAATTTTCACTTGGGGCATGAAAATCAATACTGCCTAGTTTGATTAGATTCGGACTTTAATTAACCTTTTGACTTGTAAGTTACTATATTTAGAATGAATCCTCATCACACTTTATATATATTTCTAGGATTAGTAATTTTATTGCTGTAATGTAGGAATGCCTAAAATTGCATTACATTTGCCTTGCAATATTAGGCAGTCTCCTAAAAAGGAAAAAAAAAAAAAAAGACTGCTGTCTAAAAGAATTTGCAAATTTAATAAAAAGAATGTACTTCCAGATGTTGTTAGGGTGGTGTAATGTGCATAAATTGGGATGCAAAAAAGTGTGATTATGCCTCTTTCTTTTTTTCCTTATTTATTATTTAAGATATATGTTCCTTTTGTAAACAAATGTAAAGCGAGAAGGGGACTTGCACATCTTTTGATCCTTCCATAAAGGATCATCCATGTAACTATGAAGTGTGTTATATATACAAAAAAATATGTACGCACTTTCTTAATGGTTATATGAATCCATGAAATTATCAAAGTATTGATGCAACCAGTATGATGATAATTATCACAAGGAAAACTCCTCAGTTCATGTGTTTTAAACCAAATCAGGATCAAACCCTTTTATTTATTTATTAATGACACATATAATTATCAATCAATGCACTTCAGGGTCAATATCAGCAATGCAACATATAAACCTCTGTATTAGAAACTTATAAAATGCTAGTAAATACCCTCCTATAACCAGTTCCAAAATGCTGCAACCTCACACCCATGCACATGTATACACAGAATTATATTCACACACTCTCACGGGCAATGTAGGCTACAACCACACATATCCACTTTCCTGGGTTTATGGATTATCTCACTTGCACACATCTGCTGTAGAGATGTAGGTGCTCCAGCTTTATGTGCACCCGTGCTGCACCCCGAGAAGACCACATTTGCCCTCAGATGCCAGTATTCAAACTTGTCACACCATCTGATGGCTCTGCCTGGCCAAAGTAGAGGTCCTGATACAGCTGGGAGATTTCTACTAGTGATTAAACAGATTTTGATTACAGCTGTTTGCACTTCTAGGTCTCTTCCTCGCAAATTTTACAACTTAAAATTTTGCAAATTCTTATTCCTCTTTCATACTTCTTTTCCAGCTGAGTTTCTCTTAATTTTTAGAGTCTCACTGTAATTCACAAGTTACTGTTTAAGATGTCTGATAGTCATCCTCATCTCTAAACTGGTAAATTTGGGTAAAGGCTCTTGCAGGCAGTTTAGGATATCCCTATCACAGTTACTGTTCACATACAGAATTATTAAGAATTGTTATTAGCCAGGCTAAGGGTGGGCAGTGCAAGTATCCCACAATAGTGATTAGCATTAAGTGTAAGAAATTGCCTCAATCTGCCTTGCAGGGAAAAGAGATGGAAAGATTCATCTACTTTCAAAGTCAACTAGAAATTTATTTTAATTCATAATATTCAATCAACTAATCCAAGAAATGTGAAAAAAAATGCTATGTATTTTTTACTTATTATTGAAGATCAGCTGCTGTAAATCAGTCTCAAACAATCAGCACTGACTGAGTTGAAAGGGAAGAAATGGTAAGGAGGTCCACATTGCTTCTTCCCATGCCAGTCTTTCAGACAAGACAAACCTATTACCGCTTCCAAATTTTCTGAGGACTTCTTTAGCCTTCATGTTAGTCTTCACACATACTATAGTAACAGCCAACTTGAATAAACTTCATGTGGTTTATCGTAAATCTTGTCTTCATAATTCAAGTGTTCATACTGATTGAATAAAGGAAAAATGATCAACAATTTTTGTTTGCACATTGATTTTACTGAAAATAATGAAAGTCTTTTAACCCTGTAGAAAATTATGAGTGTAGAGATGTTCAAGACAAATCATCAGGCACACAGATAAAGCATTTATTCTGCCTGATATGCACCACTACCAGCAATAATTTAGGACAGCCCAGAGGTCACACTCAAGAATCTGCAAGTAGCTAAATAAGAACTATTAATCACATAGGTGTATATTTTTTGATGAATGGCTTTTTCATTTTTTCTCCTTATATCTGGCTTTAAGTACCCTTCACTCATTCAAATAAATTGTGAGAATATATTAATAAATTATATGGCATGGACAATTGCAGTGTGACTAAATTACAGCTGTCTATCTTTAAAAAGGGAATAGTATTGGGAGTAGAATGGGGACTAGCAACCGGATACAGAGACTTTTTAATGCTACAATAGTAGCTACCTCTATGTTACAATGAAGTAACAGTAACAATGGAAGTATGTTTCATTTACAGAGTTTATAATCTAAAACCAAGACACCAAACTAAATAAAATAAATTAATAGATTGGAATAGAAAATACTGAAGAAAATATACAAGACTACTTCAGGTACTGGGTGTGACAGAGACATCTGAAATAAACCTGAAATTTAATACATAGAAAATAGATTAATTTTTCTTCCTCAAATGTTTGTGAAAATATCTTTTAAAACATGAAGATGGCAGAATGCATTTGGTAGAAGAAAAACTTCTACTGAATTTCTACTATTTCTACTATTTCAAAAATTCTACGTATCTTAGCTTTCTAAATATAGAATTTTAGAGTTATGTCCTCAAAACAATATCTGATACACCTTTTACATAAAAGTCTGTTTCTTAGTCTTCCAGAATTCAGGTCAACAAAGGTTAAGTTAACAGTTCCATAAACTGTGACCTTATGTTGAGATTTCTGTGAAAAGTTCTGTGATTGTGGCACTGTTCATTTACAACTCTACAAATCTCATTGCAATTGTCAGTTTATATAATGAAAGTTTGGCAATATATTAGAGACTAGATTGCAGTGCTTAGGCAATACTGACATTACAAGCTTATTTCTTTTCTATCTGTCTTGGTGTAATTTTATCATGTGGTAACTAAATAGTGGTATAATGTTCTGATTAAAAAAGTATGAGATGCTTTCCTTCAAGCAAGTTTAAGCAAGTTAAAGCAATTGATATGGCTGTATTATATATATGCACAGATTTGGAAGCAACTACAAAATTCTGAACAAATTTTTCATTATACAGTCCAGTAACTTTTAGTCATCTCCTTCAGGATATTGTCTAAAATCATGTTGGTCTGGAAGTACAGTAGCATATTCTAAGTGCTGTTGCCTGTAACACTTTATCATCCTGGCTGCAGACAGTAAAAGATGATCCAGTATACTGCAACTGACACAAGGAGTTTTCTGGTTGACAGCTAGTCCAAATGTCAGTTGAAATGATGCACTTTCTCTTGTATTGCAAACTGTGATGCAGCTTCAGTTTCACACACACAATGTGGTTTAGATTTGTGGCTTGCTAATGTTTACAAAATATGCTTACAATGGTACAGTGTGATGCATTGTGGTTTCAGATCCTACATAACCTTAGTTGCCCCTACATGTTCTTCTATCATGCATGGCAATAAATCAAAAAACAGTGTCCCTGTAAGCTTCTTCTCTTTCTCAGAATTCCTGTATTCTTGCTCTTATATCCTCCATGGCCTCTCATCCTACTCTACTTTTCCCTCTTACTTTCCTCCTCGTCTCTTCTACCTGACAGTAGGTCAGGTCTCTACTCTACTCGAGACTCTACTCATCTCTGCTACACTGCAGTCCCTTGAAACTTTTTTTCTCTTATGCTCTTCTGGAGCAAGGAACAAATTTTGCTAGATGTATGAGGGATAGCCACTATTTAACACACTAATGAAAATTTGTCCTCTCAAACATTGTCCTTTACACAAGACACTTAACTTTTTATCCTATCAAATTTTACTCAACTCGAAATGTAGTGTAGAACTTTATAAAAATGTACTTTGAGAGCTGTTTCAGTATCTGAACACATTTTACCACACATTCCCAGGAAATGAAGTCTACATTTTGACTACTTTTTTGGGATTGTGTGTTTTTTATGTCTTAAGATGTCTGTACATTATCAACTGATGTGCTCATTCTGATGAGGCAGTTTATAATGTACAAGGATCAGTGTTTTTGCAAGATAAAGGCAGTGTTGGAATAGCAGGGCCTTGCAGATCACAATATAGACATAACCTTCTCATATGCTCAATATTTTCCAAATCAGTCACAAGACTGATGTATTGCTCTTCCAGTTACCTAGAAATGTGTTCATTTTGACATTTTTTCAAGACAAAATCATTCTTTGATCTTGATCTGTTGAGGAATATGCAGTATGTGTTCACTGAATTATATCAAGGTTTCTGTTGAGTCCTATTCTACCTCCTAAAACCTCCTCTTATCCTTTACAACCATAGCCATGAAGCCCTCACAGGGAAAAAGTGGAAAAGAGTTAGCTTTCCAGGTCAAGTTATATTATTTGTATGTACACTCTGAACCATTGATAATATGATGTCAAAGCAGACAGAAACTTAAGGTTGAGTGGGTGTAAAAGAAATAAATCATAAACAGTTTAAGCTTCATACTGGAACAGACTCAATGTCATTAATCATTCAATTGAAAGACATTAACAAATCTTCAAGACCCAAATGAATAACCAATGCCAAGCACTGTGTGTGTGTGCCAAACTCTCTGTTATCTATCCTGCAGCAGAACAAAAATTTTGGGGCAGAACTACTGGTAGAATCTGATGTTTATATAGTTTAATTTAGGGTGCTTAACATTATATTTATGTATCTGTTTGTAGAACAAAATATTGGTTAGATGCAGACAAGGCCAAGTTTGACAAGATAATTGTTTGAAAGAGTGAAAGCAGTCACTCCAGACCTGCCCGTCATTCCAGCACAATACAAAACATAGTTCAAGGAGAACAAGGCATAAAGATAAAAAAATAAATTGATAATAGAAGCCTTCTGATAGTCTGTAAGAATAAGAAAAATACAAAGATCTGTTAATTCTGAAGACACTCTTATGAAGATTGTTACGGAAGACTGCTAAAGATAAAACCATTGAAGGGAACATTGGAAAGAAACCATAGTTTAGCTCTCCATTAGCTATGATCTGGGACATAACATCTGTTTCATGCAGGTTGAGTGTTCACTTTTTTTTGATCTAACATGTATGCTGTCATACTGAATTATCTAGCATAATACTTCCCATGAAAGATGGAGAGGTTACTGTGCCACAGTGGAGGCATACAATCAAATTAGAGAGTGACAATTAGTTCTCTGTATCAAAGGATAAATTGGTATCTTGTGGACCAGGACTGAATAATGACTACGCATGTGTGGAAAGTCTAAATCATGGACAGCTCAAGCTGTATGAAGGTATTACAGAACCAAGATTGCAAAGAGACTAAAGAGACAGTTGAGTGAAGCCAGAATGAGAATCAGGGCTTAGAAAGTGTCTCACATATAGATGAGATACATACATACATATATATACATATACATACATATATATATTTGCATTAAATAAGAGGACCAACTCAACACAAAAAGAGGGAAACTACAGGACATCAATAGTAATAAAGCAAATAATTAGTAAAAGGTGAAGAGGTGAACAAGGTATCAAAGAATCAACCATTTCTTTAAAGAATTCATGGCCTAACGCATGGTAATGAAGGCAAAAGTTATATCTTGTGTGTGAATTATATATTAATAATCTCTGCTTCTCATTACTTGGCAACCATTACATAAAAGAGAAAATAACAAGAACATGCTAAGAGGAACATGATAGGAAAAACACAGAAAATGTTTGGAGGAGGTACCAAAAACTCTAAATTGAAGCATCCATTTTTACATACTGAGTATTTAAGGCCTTCACTGACTTTCCTGGTAAAAGGAGATGTAATTATAAGATATAATGGTATAGTGTTAAACACAGTTTGCTGACTCACAACTTTCCATCTGTTTTTGCAGCCTTCCTGTTACCCTGAAGAATTCTCTCCCTGGAATCACTTTTTCTTCCTACCGTTTCTTTCGTACGCTTTCTTTTTTCCTTTCTTTCAAAGCAAAAAACTGTGATAAATATCCCTGTGCTGGTAATTCCAGTTAGAGAAAATTCTCTTACTTGCTTTTTCTAACCTTGAACTGATGTTTTTTGAAGATGAAAGTTTCCTCTTTCAAAATATGACAGCACCATAAAATAACTCATTGGCCCCTCTACTTAGTCTGAATGAGGGCATCTGACCTATTAATCAGATCAGTTGTTACCAGTGTTATCAAGTGCTACCTTTCTTTTTCTTCTTGTCTTCTGCAATTGTAATTTTTTCAGCACACAGACAGAGTAGAACCCTGTATGAATCTCAGTCAACGACAAAACTTACATTGACTTCCTTCAGATCAGGATCTTCCTCTAGATAGGTGTAACACAATATGGGGGCTGGGATGATAATAAAAGCCAATGTCATTGTCATATTTTACTCCTTATAATAGCTTTTGTTTCTTGAGGAGCCTGGACTTTATTTAAGCTGACATTCTGACTCTAGGTCAGCCTCAAACATTAGAAGTTTGACATGCAGTAATCTGACCCTATAATTTGAACTCTTTAGCAATATTACTCTAACGATGCCTTATACTGTTCTGATTTAAGGTCAAAAGTATTTCTCCAGTGACTTTGCCCTTTCTTCTAAGCCAGGGATACATGTCTTTTTCTGGATGATCAGGGGTACTCATTATTTGTTGATATACTGAGCTATGGAGAATTGCTTTGACAAGGAGAAGGCATCCCTGGTAGTGAAAACCACTGACCTGCCAGGTCAGGACTCAGAGCAAGGAGTGTTAGATCTGGTAGTATTAGACACTCCAAAGGAAAAGTAGTTTGGGAACATTTATAGTCATGCAGGTATGAGTTTTATGTCTTGAATAGAACGGTCTTTAAATTAGGATATGGGCATTGCGGTCACTGGACTAACCTCACATTGTGTAGCCACAATTGTTACTAGCCACGTGAAACTTCCTTATTCCTCTCTTAGAGTCGAACATCAAATTTTAATCACAGATATTGACAGTTAAGCTACTTATATTTCAATTAGAAGAGAAGTGGATATGTGTTTGTACAAGTAGGCCTAATAGGAAGCATAAAGAGTTTATCTTAGACCAGGGACTGTCTCAGAGAGCTGTCTCCCCATCACAGTCTTTCAGCTGACAATGCAGGAAAACCAGCAGCAAGCTGAAACATCCTGCATTCAACTTTCCTAACTGAAAGTGACAAATGACATCACTGTTACTATCTGGAATCTCTCTGTGCTCAGCTGAGCACAAATAAAGCTATAATAGCTATAGCATCTGATCCAATTTCCACCATCTTGACTCTGTCATTGGTCAGAAAAAATTCTCAGGAAAAAGGTCTAGCTGAGAAAACAAAGAGTGAGCTGCCACAATCATTGGAGACTTGATTCCAAGTCCTACTCTGCAACCTTTAGAGTGGATGAGTGACAAAAATAGCATATTATATTAAGATTTCTAGGCACTTATGTGATAGAAAGTATCTAAAGTATGATGAAAGTATAGAACACTAATGGAATTTTAGAGAGAGTAAATGTCATTATTTATGCTGTCATCCACTTACCTGGCTTTTGCTGAGATATAAGCTGTTAAAAAAGTAATTTTCTCCTGTTCTTGTTTCCATGCCTTAGGAAAATGGTAACCACTTGTTAAAATCATAAGCATCTGAATTTTGGACACACGAGCATCGACAAAAGGACTAGCCCACTGACCAGGAAAGTCAAGGAAAACAGTAAACCATGACTAGAGATGTACTGTCAGAAAATCTATCTCTCCCAGTGATTTACCAGTAGTTAGTGGTTATTTTATTTTGTCTTTTTCAGAAAAGCAAGCTCAAGTCATCAATACCCACCAAAAAACTGTGCAGCCTTTTCTATTTTTCCTTTCATTTTCCGAAATATCGTTGATATTTTAAACACACGTATATAATACTTCTGGACAGCATGTGCTCATAAACCAAATAAATTTTAATTTCTGGCTTACACAAATTAATTCTGATCTTTGTCTAAAGTTCTCACATTATTAAAGTATTCTTACTGAGAATTTCAGGACTTCTGATGACATCATCACCGATCAACACCTTTCTAATTAATGAAAACAATCTGTGATAACTCTAAGAATGTCAAACAATGGCACCCTCAAGTCCTTCCAAAGTTGCAACATAGTCTCCTTTCTCCAATAGTACAAACAGATGTACTTATTAAAAATTATAAGGGGACAAATAGAAAGCGATACACCCCCCACTGTGTTCTGTAACTGCTTGCAATAAGCAATCATCATCTATAATAATCTTGATGCACCTTTTCCCCATTAATTCCCTTTTTATTTCATTTATGTTTTTGAGACTTAAAACCTTCTAAACACGTGAAACACATGAAATGTTAAAAAAATAGTCTTTCTACTTTATTTCTTTTCTCCTATAAATTTCATTGGTTGTGTGCTGATTCTTGCATTTGAAAAAAACATTGATTGGTCCTGATTTAGATTCTCTGTAACCTTCATGATTTTGCAGACCAGCATCACATCTCTCTTTTGACTCATTTGTTTTTTTCAGGCTACTGCATTTAATCTTAACTTAATCTTTACTTAATCTTTACTTATCAAATATGTCCAATTATCTACCTTACCCTTCTTTTTGCCTTTTGCAGTTCTATTGTCTCTATGTCCAGAGTGACCCTGGGAGAAGGGATAATCAGAATTACATTTTATATTCAAGCTGTTGATGTATTATAGTCTTATATAAGGAAAGATATATTCTTTTTTAGTGTACATAGAGAGCTGCACAGTGGACCCAATTTCCTTCTCACAAGTTTATCTATTTACATCAGAATAAGAGGAAATTAAATACATGGTAACTATAAGAGTAAGTTCTTACCTAGTTTTTTATCAGATTTTGGCATTTTAAAAGCAGAATTTCTTGTGAAATAGACCTGAGGGCAGGAAGTTAATGGGAAATATAAAAACCAGTCTGGTCTTTTTAAGTCACAAACAAAATCTGGATCATAAACAAAGTAACAGTCACTGAAGGCACCTATAAAAACTCCAGGGCCTGTCTGAAGAAATTTCTCAATGGGGTCCATGGTAAAAGAGAATAGCATCATTCAGAAAAAAACTAGTTCCTCAGCTAAGAATAAGAAAGTTAAAGAGAATAAATTGCATCAGATGAATAAAGCTGAACCTACAGTTGCTGCAAATCCAACTTGTGCCAACTTCCAGTGATTTGTCAACAAGCTCAGATCTTTCAGAAAGTGTTCCTATTTTCTCTATAAGACCATATGTATGATCCCAGAAACTACAGGCCTGTCAGCCTGACCTCGGTACTGAGAAAGATCATGGAGAGAATCATCCTGAGTGAGCTCTCAAGGCAAGTGCAGGACAGCCAAGGGATCAGGGCCAGCCAGCATGGGTTTATGAAAGGGAGGTCCTGCCTGAACAACTTGATCTCAGCTATGACCATGTGACCCACTTTCTCAATGAGGGGAAGGCTGTGGATGTTGTCTACCTGAACTTTGGTAAGGCTTTTGACACCGTCCCCCACAGCATTCTCCTGGAGAAACTGGAGGATCATGACATAGACAAGTATACCCTCCGCTGGATAAAAAACTGGCTGGATGGCCATGTCCAGCAAGTTGTGATTAATGGAGTAAAATCTGGTTGGCGGCCGGTCACCAGTGGTGTCCCTCAGGGCTCAGTTTTGGGGCCAGTCTTATTCAATATCTTTATTGATGATCTAGACAAGGGGATTGAATG
>JAOXNG010000012.1:143167806-143182734 GCA_028566535.1 Scolopax minor
TACAACTACCTGAAAGGAAACTGTAGAGAGGTGGGGGTTGGCCTCTTCTCCCAAGGGAATAACGACAGGACCAGAGGAAATGGTATGAAGCTGCGGCAGGGGAGATTTAGATTACATAATAGGAAGAATAACTTTACTGAAAGAGTGGTTAGGCACTGGAAAAGCCTGCCCAGGGAGGTGGTGGAGTCACCATCGAAGGAGGTATTTAAGAAATGTGTAGACATGGCTCTTCAGGGCATGCTCTAAGATTATTGGTTTGTGGTGGGGTGTTGTGTTTGGGGTTTAGTTGGTGAGTGCTTTTTTTTTATGTGTGGATTTTCTGGGTTTTGTGGGGGTTTTTTTGTTTTGTTTTGGGCTGTGGGTGTGGTTTTGTGTTTTTTTGGGTGAGTTTGGGGTTTTTTTGAGGTTTTTTTGTTTGGTTTTGTTTTGTTTTGTTTTGTTTTTTTAAATGTGGTTGGACTCAATGATCTCAAAGGACCCTTCCAACCACTAAGATTCTGTGATTCTGTGATATGTAAATACATATTATTCATAATATTATAAATATAAATTTATGACAAGTTCGTATTAGATATTGGTATAAGGTATATTGACATATAATACCTTGCATATACAATAATTATATTATTTTTGACTAATATTTATTCTGTACTTACATAGTATTCATGTATATGCAACAACATGCTCTTCAGTGCTTTTGGCCCAAGCATTAGATTGTCATGTAATGCTTTGCTCATAATTTATGTGAAATGTAGCAGTAAAATTACTCTAATGACCAATAAACTCATTGAACTCTCCAGTGTTGACTGTGCAGTGGCAGCTCCACTTCTTTCCAACTGAAATCTCAGCTGACTATATTCTTCCTGATTCCATGTGTGCTTTCTTTTTGTGTATGTGGTTCCAAGATTGGTGCTGACGTTTGAGTTTTCTGTGCTTAGTGCAGGAGAGAAATGAGATAAAGATTTCTCAGAGGACTGTAATGTTATGCTAGGGATGGATTGCACTGTTCCCAAGAAAAAAGTAGCCCAACATCCAGAGGCAAGTCAGAAGAAGCTAGCTTGACTAGAAGGTCCCAGGATTAATTTCATTATTTAAACATTAATTAATACATTAATTGCATGTTTTCGTTATTTTTGTTCATGTTTGATCATTTGGATTTTATACAGAAATTGATTTGAATGTATTTGATGAATACAGGACATATCTTTTTCCATCCAGTATTTTCAAAAGAAAGGAAGGAGGAAAGAAATGAAGAAATAAGAGGAAAGATGGATTACAGGTGAGAGACTGTGCATGTTTTTGAATCATTGTTTCTAAAGTTTAAGAATTCCTGAATTGGTCATGCAATATGAATTCCTCATACATTCTGAATTCATGGTTACTGATATTTTCAGAGTGTTAAACAATTTTAATATACCTCATTTCCAGTTGATTCTGTGCTAAAAAGTTTTTGCTTAGAATAAAGTTTATTTTGAGCTTATTACCTATCTAAATTTGAATTTTTGAACCACGCTAAATACCACTTTCTATTGTAAATTTCATTTTTGAATTATTTATCTTCAAGATGTCAGAGTACATAAACAACAAACGCCCCAGAATCAACTGATAACAGTGGTCAGAAGGCTGTCAGTTTGGTTTCAAATCACATTCTGAGATATTAAGATTAATGTTGGAACACCAAAACCCAAAATATTTCAGGTTTTTTTGTAGATATTGGTAATTTGGATAATTTGGGAATTTTTTTTATTTTGTTTTCCTCCCCCTCTTACTCTGCACTGTCAGCCACATGCAGAAACTCTCCAATCCCTCCTAATTAAATCTCTGTGAAAACCTAGGCTAAGAAAATGACTTAGAAATCAATGGAATGTACTAGAAGGTAATGGAATATTCATAACAAGATTTACATTTAATTCTTTTATATGTGTACTATTTTTCTCCTTACTTTTCTTCTGTTTTCATTTGATAAGGAATTACACATTGCTGCCACTTTATCTGCAAGCTCAGGAGAGCAGTAGCAATAGACCAGTGATAGGCTGAAAGTATGAATTCTTGTAATACTCAGCCCTCAGCTTTATTTCCTGGAAAAGGGAGAGCTGCACTTTTCAAGTGGGACTCAGTATGGTCATTGTGAATGCTGTTCTCCCTGACTCCTCCCACACCACACTGAGAAGCTATTATGGGGTACAGGTTAGGGTTGTGAATATTTTTATGATGCTTACAAAATTTAGCTTAAGGTAGCAGGGAAAAAGAATTGCCAAGGGGAGACAAAAAAGTATAAGCAGGTAGTAATCAAAGTCACTGCTTAAATAGCTTCCCCTATGCACACCATCCCTTGTAAAATATCTGGTATTTGTGAGCACATGGGGAATAAATTTATTGGCAATATAACAACCAAGATCAGCTAACTTTGTTATATGCCATGTTAGACGTGGAAGAGCACAGGGGGGGTTACACCTGTGGGGAGAAGCAGACAGGACAGGTGACCCAAAACTGACCAACACATCTCTTTTGCATCATGCTCAGTATAAAGCTGGGGGATCAAAGACATCAAGTCTCTTATACTTCAGTGGCCAGCGTCCGAGGAGAACTCTCTATTCTTCTGCCTTTTATCCCAATCTGTGTGTTCTTGAATCCAGCTCTTGAATCCAGTTCCTGTCTGATGCTGAGTCCAGTCTCAGTGCTTACCAGTGACATGATTGTCATCCTGGGAGCTTGATATTTGTTTTGTATATATTTGCATATATTTAATTATTTTATTATTAGTATCTTTCCTTATTATTGTTAATATTTCATTAAAGTTGTGCCAGTTTGGATTGTGCTTTTTTTTTCCCAGACCATAAGTCTCTCTCCCTTATTATTTCTCCCTTCTTTTGTGAAGAGATAGGGGTCAATAGAGAGCACCTATCATTAATTTAGAGGCAAGCCCTGCCTAAACCTTGACACACATGTGTATAAATATGTGTAAAGAAAGATGTCGCAGTCACATTACTAGATCCTTCAATATGTACTATTCTGTTCTTTGTGGAATACACTGCTCCTATCAGTAGTTTTGATTAACATTAATTTCTATAATCAAGTATTTTTTCTAAATTCTTTCTGTTGTCAGTATCTAAATAGAAAGGATTTCAATTTGCTTACTGTTACTCTATTTGTATCTTAAATTTTTTAGTATTGCGAAACATACAACAGCATACATTAACCAGGAACAAAGTTTCTGTATTACAGTATTTTGCATTTTTACATTTGAATATATTCTGAAGTCACTCAAAGTATCTCTTTCATTGTCCCCAATTATCTTGTGTTCATCACAATAACATGTTGTTATAGAAACCAATGTGTTATCAAAACCCAAGTTCTTTTTGTTTCAGGAGTCCTCTATAGCAAAATCTGTTTTATTTTGCTATAATCTAAAATATTATATTTGAATAGAAAAAAAGAAAGAATTGTCTTATACCTACAGAAAAAATATTTGTAAACATCAAGTTTCACTTTCAAAGGAGATTGGATTAAGCTCATTTTGGTCCTTTATCTCTGTAGCTGAAATATCTTTTAAATAAACTTTGATTGATAAAAGTGAATTTGATTTATGCTTTGGTAATGCTGGAGTAAGACAGTACTGCTGATAAAAAGAAAAGCAATTCAGCTATTCTGAGTAATTTTCAAAAGATAAGATACAAGCATCTGTACAGTTTGCAAAGTGCACATTTTACTAGTTAATGTGGTTCAAATAACTGAAAAGCTTGATATTTCCTGCATGCTTGTCCCTCCACATAAACTAAATATAGCAAATCTTTGAGTTAAGGAATATATTTCACAGCCTGGTTTGAACAGTATTGGTATTAAAAAACAGAGCATAAGAGCTTATTCAGCATGCAGTCACATTTCTGTATTATATACCTCTGCAAAGTCTTATAAAATTCTATTACAAGGCTATCAAATTTAATCAGCCAGTCAGTTTTGAGCCAAAGTCTTGCACTCCCTACATCTTAAACCTGTCATACTAATACAAAACAGGCACTAGCTGTTTCCACTTTTGAAATCTTATTTTGATCACATAAAAAAGTAAATCAAAAGATTGCCTTAAGCCAGGTTGTTTTTCTTTCTTGTCATTAAAGCAACCATTTCTTTCCAATCTTCTTTTTCTTTACAGTTCTGCCATTATAACTACATGTACAAGGTGTACATGACTTCACTGGGATATAGAGTTTTTAGAAGGAGAGTCTGGGAAGATGACGACGGGGAGTTATCGTTGATGTAGAACAGCTGGAATGCATGGAGTTCTGCCTCCATTATGCCTCCAGGAGTCAGTCAAGAGCTCATGGGCAAAGACTTGTTAGCAGAACAACATGGATGCTATTGCAGTAATTGTCTGCTATAGAACTCCTGATCAGAAAGACAGAGTCTTCTCCAAACAACTGGAAGAAGCCTCGCATTCACAGGCCCTGGTCTTTATGGGGCACTTTCATTACCCTGACATCTGTTAGAAGGACAATACAGCAGAACCCAGGTGATATGTAAGATTTTTAGAGTGTGTTGAAGACAAGTTCCTGGCGCAGGTAACTGAAGAATTAGCAAAGAAAGCAGCTCTGCTGGTCCTCGTACTTATAAACAAGAAAGAATAATCATGCTTGACCAACCTCAATGAAGTGACTGGTGTGATAGACAAGAAAATAGCTGTACATGTTATATACCTCAACTTTAGCAAAGCCTTTAACATGATTTCATAACATTATGATAAAGAACGTGACAAAGTATAATTTAGGTAAGTAGACAGTGAGGTGGATTGAAAACTGGCAGAAAAAAAACAGATGCAGAGGGTTGTGATCAGTGGTGAAGGATTCAGCTAGAGGTCAGTCACTGGTGGTATACCTCAGGGGTCAATACTGAGGCCAATATTGTTAAAATTTTTAATTCATGAATGGGACAAGGGGATGAAGTGCACCTTCAGCAATTTCACAGATACAGAAATGAGGGAATGGGCTGGTACATCAGAGTGTTGTGCTGACATGCAGAGCAACAGTCTGGTTGGCAGGTTGGAAAAATGAACAGAGTGGAATATCATCAATTTCCTGCAAATGCAAAGTCCAGCAAGCACATAGGAAAAAGTAACCCAAGACACCGCTATACACTGAACAGAATAGCTATTTGTTGGATAACCTTTGGGACAGTCTCTTTTAGTTTAAAATAGTGAAACATTCACTGTTAATGAAAGTATCTTAACTGTGTCTCTCAGTAGCCCTACTTGACTCTAAGTATCAAAGGTCTTTTGTGAATTGTGTGTACTGGTGCAACCTAGTTCATAAAAGAAATATGGTAAAGATGTTGCCATCTTTGTTGCCAAAGTCCTTCATACCAAACTTAATAGATATGCAAGGCAAGGATGTTAGATCATCCCAATGGACAATGCAAATTATGTAAGATGTGAGACTGGCTTTATCCCATTAACATCAGTGTTTTACACACTGATGTCTAATTGCAATATATATTTTTAACACAACAACAGAAACAAAATTTTACTTGATAATATTTTTTGACATATTTGGTCAGGAGGAGAGGAGAAGGAACAAGCTGCAGAATTACATGAAATTAATGAAATTACAGACCTCCTTTCTTCCTTTTTTCCCTGTCCTCTAATGATCTTAGACATCTTACCTATATGCAAGAAGGGGTAGGAAGTTAGTGACAGTGAGAGATGACAATAAACTGTAGTAGGCTTGGAGGCAGAGAGCAGAGTTGAGCTAAAAAAGCAGCAAGTGATTTTGGAAGTAGTTACCATTCTGATAGCTGATTTGAACTTGATCAAATTATATCCAGTGCATTCAGTGCATTCCCATGCAGTATTCAGTCCTTAGTCATTCAAGGAAGTCCATACCAAAGCAGTCAGGCCACCAAAAGGAGAAAGCCTGGGCTGGAAAAGACAATCAGTTTCAGCAGCTGCACAAAACAAGCTGCCATCCTTTTTAATTTAGCTTCCAAAATTTTAAACTATGAGCTACTCAAGGACTCAGTGAGAGAACAAACAAGCTAAGAGGAAAAGAAGGAAGAAAGGAGAAAAGGATCCATGTACCAGAATAGTGAAATTGGAAAATATGTATTGTTGCCTGCTAGGCACTGAAACCTAGGAAACCTTGCAAATAAACTGATACAACAGCTGTTCCTAATCTCAGCATTTCTGCTGCTATCCAGACTAAATTTAAAACTGCATGTTATCACACACTAAAGCATCCCCATCCATACTTCAAAAATATGTAAATCTGAAGGTGATGCCTCATATCATGCAATAATATGTGGTCTGGAGGCAGATAAACTGAAATTGAAACTCTTTGCATTCTTAAAACGAACCTTAAATCTAACCTATTATTATGTGAGTCAAGCACAAAGAGGATTTATTCCTATATTTGTCAGTTCCTTTAGTACTATTTTTCAGCCAAGCAAAAGTATTCCCAGAATACCTATTTTAAAACAAGGATCTATTTTTTATTTAAAAGGAACACTTATCAACTGTTTTGGATATCTATGTTCGTTTAAAGACATACAGCACTAGTTACCACTGCTCTAGGGAAACAAACAATTATTAGCTGATAACATCTCTTGGGTCAGTAATGGTTTGGAAAAAGGAACTTTCATACCCAAGCAAGCTGCTCTAATCACCTATTTATACTGCAAATATTCCTGCCAGTCTTATTTCTGTCTCCATGAGATATTTCTTAGAGATATATGGGGCTGAGGAACTGATATTGTTGTCAAAATGAATTTTTTTTTTTTTTAACATACTGGGGAAATAATTCTTGCTTACTTAATACTGATTTTTATCTCCTGGAGTATGTTCACTGCTTAGCCAGTTGCAGGAAGAACACACTTCTTCTCCCGAGAGAAATATAACTGTCCCAAGGAAATAATCTAAAACCTCCATCACACTGTCACTTTAGATTCATATTGGAGGAAAAAACTGACTTTGGCAAGAAAATTCTCTGGGAGGTGTTAAGCGTTTCAAAGATAACACTGATACCTAAAAGAAGAGTATGGCCTAGGCTAACCCAGTCACTGCCAGAGAGGTGGTCCAAAATCTTTCTAAACTTACCTTTACACCAGCTTTGGACAGTATCCTGCTTCAACCAAAGAAGACAACAATAATGTAGCTCAAAAATTAAGGCATTCTCAGAAGTGGAAGAAAGTAATGATTTAAAACCATTTTCTCTTAGACTTTAAACTGGGCTTCAGAATAAGGTCTCTGCATATTTCATGTTGGGCCCTACTAACTCAGCTGTGGATTGATTCTCATTCTTGTCTGTGGGGTGACCATTTAAACCATTCCAGGACATACATTAGCCCAGTCAATTATGCATTATTCCAGAAAGATAATGCCTCCTCAACATCCCTTGGGCCATGACACTTTGGTGTGCTTTATAGTGAGATGATCTCTAAAAAGGAATACACCTAAGCCCAGTAAAATTTCTAAAAATTTAAGATTTTCTGCACTATAGTTCAGATTTTACCCCATCTAATAACATGTCTTGGTTGTTGTTATTTTTCAGTAGAAGGTCAAGACTGTCAGATTGATATTGGTAGGATCTTTGTGTTCTTATCTATTGGTTTCTTTATTTAAATTGTTTTCCAGTAAAGAATGGATAAGTAATGGGGTTTAAATTCTGAACTGTTCTTCCATAGCTCAGCTGGTTGACTAACTGTAACAGCTAGTATTCACAAGGCTGACAATGGTTATAATTTATGCCTAATTATCCTGTCTTTTCCATCTTGTCAAGATAGCATTGACTGTTTAAATTAAAAATTGTTTTTGGATCCAGACAGACAGACTGAAAAATCAGAGTGTGAATCACATCAGTGGGCTTGAAATGTCATTGGCATGGAAAGCACTGGATGGTCATTCCTCATATCTCATAAATTTCCAATTTCTTCACAGGGAATCATGGGTCCATAATACCAAACACTGATGCAAGTGTAAGTGGTGCAAATGTCCACTTGTCAAGATATTCAGAACCTACAATGACAAAGAGAACCTGAGTTTTGCTGTAGAAGAAATGCAGAATTCATGTTTGTCACCTGCATGCTCAGGATGTACATGGTGCATCTAATTCTCTGTGACATTTTGCTGCACCCTGCTTTGAAAACTCTCAGATAGGCTTTCTTGTCTTTATTCCTCTGTTAATTCTTCAAAAATATTTCTGAGACATTATTCTCTTATTGTTACACTCTGTATGTGTGACCTGGTCATGTGCCAGGATATCACATTTCTCTACTAAAACCAAACAAAGATTAATATGTAGTAATATTTATCTAAGTTTCATTAGAAATCATTTCTGCAGAATAATGTATCTGTAGGATGTTCTCTCTCTTACTTACACTAAGTATACTCTTGTTCCTTAAAGGGCTTAAATAAATGGCTGATCTTGTTATTCAAAGGACCATCATGTTCTGCATAATAATTTTGTATTTTAAATAACCAGGTACTTTGCATTAGCTATATTTATTTTGTGTCTTTTGTAACATTTTCTCCTTTTCTCATTCCTCCACCAATTTACTAATGCTTCCTTTTTTTAAAAAAATCTCTGTTGAGAATGTTGAGAATATGTTGAGAAATATTTCCTTAAAACAAACACAGTTAAAAAATAGTTATTATTCCTGTGATCCCGTTTCATATATTTTGATAGCAGATCAAATTACCGGTAAGTGGATTAAATTAAATCATTATATATAAAATAGGAAAGGTTCTCCATAATAAAATAAGAAACAGATAAAATTCAATATATGACAAAGTAATTTCAGAGACAATTACTGAATTCTGAAAATAAGGTTTACTTAAATATATATAATTATGTATTACATTTTTTATGGAATAGATAAAGATATCAAAAATCTCTTCTTTCCTCACAGGCACTTAGTAAGATTTTAATGTTTATTAATTTCTGTATGAATATTTGATATATGCCAAACATTCAGAAAAAAAGTATAGAACTTAAATACAGTTCTTCAGAACTACTGTTTATAGTGAGATATTGCACTACATAAAAGCATAGCACTACTGCTGACTCCGAACATTTACTTTTGACTGCTTCTTACAGCATCAGTGAGAAAAGAGAGAGTGATTTGGGATTTTTCAAGAATTCCATTTTGTCTTTCCAAAAATGAATTGACCTCTTGTGTATATTATATAAATAAGTGGATAATTTAGAAGGACTGATTTCCAGACAGAACACCACCTTTTCACTTGTTTTTTTGATACTGCAAGTAGTTACGTTTGCAAATAATGGTGGATGTTTTCAAGCACTTAGATGTCTAAATACTAGATTGGGCCCACAAAAGAAGTAATTAGGCTCAAATGTGCAATAAAACAAGTCCTCAATTTATTACAGATTTATAAATACACACACAAAAGTGGAAATTGAGCTGCAATACTATTGAAAATGAGAGAGCGAAAAAAGTCTTTATATGGTAAACCACATATTCCATTATTTCCGTCTAACCACAATACTTTTATTTAGACATTCCACTTAACAACAAATAAACACAAAGCATATCCCAAGATTCTTCCAGGAAAACAATATTCCCGTATATTTTAATAATAAAGTTTAAAACATAAATAGTCTTGGAGCTCCCATAGGGCTGTGCAAAATTCTAGCTAGAAACAACTGGAATTTTCCTTCAGTTCTCAGCAAAGTGGTCAAAAGATTAGATTCAGAAGCTGTATGTGGGGGGTTTTTTTGTGTAAAAAAATTAAGTCAAAAAGTTTCTATTCCAACTAAAAAAATTTTGTTGTTGTTGTTTCATATGATTACTAGACAAAGGATAGGGGAAAGAAGTATCAAACTGCCATACATATCTCCTATACAGTTGTTTTCTACCTGTAGGAGGATACTAAATCAACACTAGTTTCTGAGACTTTTAAAGAAGTACAATACTTGAATTAAAATCCTTATACCTATAACAGGTCTTATCTCCAAAGGTTTCTCCTTTGGTTCACAAAGTTTTCTCCTGTGTATCATCCACTTTATTCTCAGAATCACCTACTATATGAGCCAATGCATTACTTTATCTGCCAGTGTTTCAGATGTTTCTTCTTCTGTAATCACTTTGCAAGAAAATGTTGCAGTTTCTCATTTCTGGAGATGAATTTAGCAGGCTGCTCTATTATTGAATGATCACGACTTGCCATGTGAGCAGACAATATTAACTTCTTTGAATATCATGCTTTAAGGAAGTAATTATAAACTTATTGTTGTTTTATAGATCCTGGTTACTGCATTTACTTCCTAGCAACAGAATAATATTTCCTAGTAAAGTGAAATCATCATCAGTAATGGTAACATTCAGATGACAGAAAGCCAACCTGAAGAAAGATTTAAGATAGCAGCATCAAGCAGACTAAGACGTCTAGGAGCAGAAGTCATATTGACTTCCTATTGCTTATTTTTGAAAAACCTTCCTTACTTGCTCTTGGTTTTCCTTTGGCTCAAGGCTTATTCCACTGATTTTCCTCTGATCATTTGATGAGATTGCTGTCCCACTACACCCACCACTTCCTCTAACAGTTTAAAAGTGTGATGTGAAAACAGAAAGGATCGTTTTAACAAGAATGTTTTTCCATTAAATAGCAACTAAATGTCAACTGTGACTTTTAGTGGCAATATGTCTGTTTTCACAACACTAGTAGTCACTAGACTACTTCACAGGTCTGGAGTCAAATCTTAGAGCAGAAACAGAGGAGACAACTCATTAAAGATGCAGCAAGCTCATGATTGGAGCTAACATGAATGTATTCATGTGGGTGTGGACATTGGCCTTCTGTCCTGTTTATCACTGGCTGCTCACATCAGCCCAGCATTTGCCCCAGCACACCAGATGTGGAGCAGGAAGTCAGTCCCTGCATGCAGCACAATGTTCCCACCCCTCTCACTTTACGCAGCTAGGGACACAGGGGAGATTTATTTCCCATGTCTCATCTTGAGACTGGCTCTGGAACACACAGCTGTTCAGCCCTTCATATTGCAGCTGTGGACAGCACTCCTTTTGGAGGGGCTTTGAACTTAAGTCAGTCAAGTGACACAAAAATGGTTTATCCACAGAGCTTTTGACTGAGAAGGAGGACCAGAGGAGGCAGTGTCATTTTCTTGTTTGCTTTTTGGGCTACCATTGAAAATATAATCTTCCGTCAAACCTAAGGTTTGGGTTTTGGTGGCTTTTTTTAGTTTGTTTTTGTGGTTTTTGTTTTTTTCCATGACATAGCACTCCTGTTATCTAGCCAGCTGCAATTCATATGAAAGATGTACTGACGGACAGTACTTGCCAGACTTTCAAATCCAAAATATAACACTTCATGCACTGAACATAGCCCTGAATTTATGAAACATTTACACGCTGTTATATTCTCCACACTGAGGAAGGAATTGCTGTACCAGATTTGGATGATAGATACCAGATGCAGAGATCCATCTACAGCCACCTTAACTTCCTAATACTATCCTGTTTTACCTGCTTGCTTTCTATAGTCATGTGCAGCTGGTGGATTCAATTGGCAAATGGGTTTCTAGTCACCAGCTGATGATTACACTCAATTAGGAGATTGCTCTACTGCCTGCAAGAACAATTTGCAAGGTATAGAGGCCTTGATCCCAAGAGAGAAATCAGAAGTACACTTTCCACTAACTTGAATAGGATTTAGATAGAATGTTCATTGCTGACAGAGGATCTGGCACAATTAATTCAAATGGAAATGGAAAGTACAACAGGGCCTGGTTAGAAATATATGAATAACATGCGGAAAATGCAAAGTGCTCCAGCTGACTGTGCCAATAGGCCAGATGCTGAAGTTGGAATAAATTTCATTATTACTAATCAAAAGAAGTAAGGAGAGGAGAGTAATGTCATTGATCCAGCAAGGTAATTGAAAAATTCAACATTTTCTATTCAGGTTTTTTCCAAGATGTTTTTGTCAATGATCACTATTATTCTCTATATACTGTGAAAATTACTCCATTTTCTGCTCTTTTCACCTGACATAATACTTTGAGGTTGTGTCAGTGTAAGACTAAAGCTTCTCACTTGGAAAACTGTGCTGTAAGATCAAGGCTTTGTGCTTCAAGGGCACAGTGATGCAGAAGCCTAGTGCAGTACTGATCCTGGGATAAAGCCATTTGCTGAGATCACCCACCTTGGTACAATGTTATCCTATAAATAGGGAAACATGAATAATTTACTTATGTCTGAAGTAGCAGATAAGCTGTAACTATTAAGTGCAAATATGTCTTTGGTGCAATCTGTTGCTGAACACTGAATGCAATTACTATAAGATGGTGGTACTAAAACCAATGTTTGATATATTTTTTAACTGTAAGACTAAACACTGCACCATTTTGTAGTTTGGTTTTTTTTTTTCAGAATTAACTAGTAAAAGCAACCTTCCTAAGACTGAATGTTTATATTTATGTATATATATTTTGTGTGTGAAACATCCCACCAGCACTGAAACTTTCATCTTACTACAAACCTATGGACAATTATTTTTCCTGGGGTGTAATTTTCAAATGTCAATGACAGCCAAGGAACAATCCGGTCTTGGATGAGTGGACGTAACGCTTCATTCACAGTACTTTACATTTATATGTCTATAATTATATATGCAAATAACTGTATATGTGCATATGTTTATATGTGTATATACATACATGTGCACATATATGTGTATATACATATATAGTCATATATGTATATAATTTTATACATGTATTAATTATTTAATTATAAATTTAAACCTAATGGAGAGTATAAAGCTGATCTGATACAACTCAAAACAGGATAGAAGTTCAAACTCTAGTTATCCATGACAATGCTCTTGTAATTGACATTAATTTTGGTGCTCTGTAGGTCCCAGAAGAACCCTGTATAAAACAAATTTTGCTATTGCTGTCCAAGCCAGGGCTACAGAGTTGTCCACTCTCCAACTACTTTGAGAGGATTCCTCAAATGAAGTCCTGTGTTGTAGGAGTGAAGAGGAAGGGCTGAAGGAGTGAAGTGGAGGTAAAGCTAGTACCAGATAGAGGAAAGAAAAGAAGTCATACAGAAGCAGCTGAAGCAAGAACTGTCTTTAAGACTAACTTTTTTCTTTTTTCTTTTCCTTCTCATTTTTGGTATGGTAACATTTTATTCACCAATCTTTCTGAGAAGTCTGTGTGAACTAACGGAACCAAAATAATTTGTTTCAAATCTATTTTCATCTTTATGCAAAAAGATTTTTGATTAAAATTAGTTCTTATTGTCACTGACATTATTATAGTATTATTAATATTTGCATGACTCTGTACAATCCTCTTGTACTAAAAAAGTCAGTGGGTTTTGTACCAAACATTACTTAAAACCATAAGAAAAATATCCCTTGCAGAGAACAACCAATTCCCTACTTCTTACACAACAGGCAATGGATAGAGAAGACAGATAACCAGTATCATGCCGTCTGGTCTTTTAAATAAGTTTTATGCTGAGTTTTTACTGAATCCACAGCAATGGACAGTTCTTTTGTGGCTGTAAAGCATGTGTCTTTCAAAGAGATTTAAAGAGGAACAGCATAACAGTTCTGTGGATGTTTGCTTACATGGACTATAAATAATAAGACATGGAAAAATGTACAACATTACTTCTCAGGAAATAGAAAATCAAAGACAGCTTATGTCAGAGAAGGGAAACAATCCATAGTTACATATTGTATAAATAAAAATATGGACTGATTAGGTTATTCAAAGTCTTAAAACCAAAAACTAATGAAGGAGATATGCTTCCTTTTCTGTCCTGTTTCCTTGGAATAAATGATGAGCTTTACCTAGGCCAAGCCAATTTTCTGTACAAAAGTGAAACACAGGTGTGGGTATAGATTTGTTCTAGGAAAGCCTGCTGCAGTATTAACAGCTATATTTTTAGGGACTGAAGCACTCAAAGGAATTCTTAAACAGAGCTAAAATCCTGTCATATTCCCTTTGGTGTGCCAACATCAACAATATATTTCTAGTTTACAGTAGTGCTGACCCTGATTCCTGGGCTCCAGCCAAAAGTTTTAGGTGTTTTACCTCAATGTGTACTTTTTCATATTGTTAGTTTTTTTCTGCATCTTGTGTAACAAATGAAAAAACTGTACATACATTCTCCTAGTCAGAAGAGACTAAAATTCCGGAGAGAAATAATTTCAAGTTAGAAATTAATGATAAAGGGAAAAACAAATTACTTGGCAGGGGGTCTATAGGTGTTTTTCACATTTGCTACTTATTTATAGAGGCAAGCTTGCCAAATGGACAGTGTTAAAAGGAAAAGGAGGAGTAGATGTCCTCGGAGAACTAAGAAATGTCCACACAACATGCTTTCTGGTGTGTGAAATTTGCATTCAAGAAGGAAAAAAAATATTGTAACATGAATAGCATTTGAAGTAGCATTTTCTGCTGGCATGTTGTATAATGCTAGAATTGTCATGCACTGCAGCTGTCTGGTAGACTCAAGGTTTCTCAGGCTTCCACAGCTAGGAGAGTGATGGCAGTATGAGGACAGAAAGACAATTGTTCTTGAATGCCATTTTATGCCAAGCCTTCCTACAGGCATTACTCCCTTGACTCTTTGCTGTGCTTCTTCCAGCTCCTACATTCCCATCACAGTGCTGTAGGGATTTTTCTAGCTTTTCAAGATTCAGAGTGAGATGTGGGAGATCAGCTAGCTGGTGAGTTACATGGGTATGGAAACTTTCAGAGCAGAAAAGGTACAGCACTGTGCCAGACAGAAAGCATTTCTTTCTCTCTGGTTGAAGTTCCACAATGCATTTTCCCTATATTTGTGCACCTAGGAAGAAAATGTGGCCACTGCTACATGAAATAGTATGGGTGCAAAGATTCCCCTTCTTATCTCCCTCTGGGATACTTCCCAAACTAACTTTCTTGC
>JAOXNG010000012.1:143188543-143200481 GCA_028566535.1 Scolopax minor
AGTAAATGTTTCACGATCTGTGTATGGCACCCAGAGCTGAATAGATCATTAGCTAAACTTCCAGTCAGCATTCCACACAAGCTTATGTTTTCCTCATAAGTGCTTGCATAAGTTTGCCAGCAATCTCAGTGATTTAACTGTCCTGGTGCTAAGGAGAGGGGAAGGTTCACCTCCTTCAAGCTACCTAATACATCACAGGAAGTTGTTGGCCACCTTTGCTGCTAAAGCACATTGCTGGCTCTGGTCTACTTGTCCACCAGAAGCTCCACTTTCTTTTCTGTAGAGGCTATTTCCAGTCATTTGCTCCCAGCATGAGCTGGAACCACCAGGTACAGGGCTTTTTATTTTCCTTCCCTAGAAATCATGAGATTTCTATTGGCTCATTTGTCCATTAGAAACTGAGAGATATGAGAGAATCATAAACATAGAATCATAGAATTTTGGGTTGGAAAGGACCTTTAAAGGTCATCTAGTCCAACTCCTCTGCAATGAACAAGGACATCTTGCTCAGAGCCCCATCCAACCTGACCTTGAATACAGATGATCTTTAAAAATATAAAATAAAAATAGCACATATGAAGAAGATTTATTTAAGATTGAACCTAAAGTGGATGCAAGAATCCATGTATATAGACTATCTATTAATAAATTTAGGAAATAATAAATTTATTCCAGAAAAATCTTCCCATGGAATACTGGGATCTTAGTGAATTTTCACCCACAGTATGATAAATATAAGTGACATTCTTTCTTGTGGTTGTCAGAAATGACAGGAAGCTGGATATGCTGATGTAGATCTTTTTCATTCTTTATGCGCTATGACACTACAAATTATTTTATCTCCATTGTTGCCAAAGACATTATGTTGGGATTTTTTCCACCTCAGTATACAGTCCAAGGCTTTGATCTGATTTTATTCTACATTTTTCTGATATGCATTTCCTAAGAAGCACCACAACAACCTGCTGTTCTTGTGGATAAAAGTTCAACTAAGTACAAATATGAGTCCAAATTCCTAAAAAAAAAAATAAAAAAAAATTAAATTAATTATTCTATTAATAATACAAGTGTTCTAGTAAATTATGTTAATGAATCTGTAAGATCAAACAACCTTGCTTAATTCACATCAATATCTACCATGGTGGTAGACATTCTAGCACTGATAACAGAAAAGAAAGGAACTTATTTCTACTTTAAAACCTCCAGAGAGCATTGTACTGCTATTTTAAAGCACTGATTCTTTATTTCATTTTTCTCACATTCTTATCATCAGAGTCTAAATCTGAGATTGCATGATTTTTAAGACTTTATTGGCAAATTGGTGATGACTTTAAAAATATCTACACAGATATTTCTGTTAGTTTCCATCTTGCTTTTTTTTCTATGTCTCAGCAGATCACTGTTCATTGTCATGTTGTTCAGATATTGTATGAAGAAACATTCAGCTCAAAAATTTTATGGAAGCTTCTCTACCCATGAATTTATTTTAAGCTCCAGGCTTTTCTGTTGTGGGTATTGAGGCATGTAGGTTTGCATATATTTTATGCCCATTATACAATTTAGTATATTCTTTTTCTGACATCTGTAAAGACAGAGTCCTCCTGAAACATCTCAATTTAGTTACTCTATTTTACTGGAATTACGTGCCTTATTTGGGAAATCCTGTGCTAACGGACAAAAAAAGCAATCAAATGTTCCTGTGAGTGTATAAATTTAAAAAGAACAGTGGCTGTTACTAAAAGATCTAAATAGTATTACTAAAACTTTTTTAAAAATTATTTTTCTTTACCATTAAAAGCACTGTAGGATCAAATTATTTTCTTTCAGGACATTCAGTTCAACCAAGATAAGTTCTCTTCATCAGCAGCACAAAATAACAGTGGATATGAATAACTGAATTAAATCTTATTATGTTCCAAGAGCTTTCCTTCCAATAACACTTACACTGCAATTCTTAATGCATAATCCAAAAGAAAAATGATTGAATTGGTTTAGAGTGTCAGATACTTTGAAACTCTCTAAACATCACTGATGCTGTCAAGATTTTGAAATTCAAGAAGGTGTCTAGTTTCCCTTGGGATAAAAACTTTAAATATAAGTTTGCCAACTGCTTTTTTAAAATGCATTTGTGTTTGTGAAAAGTTTCCAATGCAGAGCTTATAAACTGATTTCAAAACAAGTCCACAAATTAAAAGTCGCAGAAGTACATAATGCTCCCATACATAATTTTATACATTCAAAAAAGAGGATCAAATGTTTTAATTTTATAATAAGGTTTAATTCCAAAGAAGATTCAGTTCCAAAGTAGATGATATGAAACTGTTGGCTGCAATAGGCAGAGAATTCAACTCAATCCCCCAGAGAACTGTGCTTTTCTTTGAGTTCTAAACCACTGATAAACAAAAACACAAACCCACTGCATATAATATTTACTGGTCTCTCTTTCTTTTTCTTTGCAATAGATCACTTCACTGAATGGCTTATACCAAACCATTCATTGATGTCTTAAAAACATTTATATGACAAAATACAAAGTAATCAGGATACACATTGAAGTCCAAAAGGCTGATCAGCAATTCCCAACTAATTGCAAATGCACCAAGCAGCTCATGACCCTGTCCAGCCTTAAGTTGTTTATGATTAAAAAAACTGGTGTTGCTGGGCTTCAGGTCCCAAGGGAGCTAAATATTCTTTGCACATTTGATACTCTCTGACAGCATAAATCATAGTCACAATGATTTTCATTAACAACACAGCCCCTGGAGGAAGAGTTGCTACCTACGTTTTGATAGTAGATTAGGGTTTATCACAGATGTCCAGGAAGAGTATGGTCTGGCTTCTTGGCCATCTTTAGCCTACAGAGCTAAAGCATTTACTTCAGAGAAGATCTGCTGTAACCATCATGTGGTTTACAAAACTGGAACAGAGTCACTTCATATGTTCCCACTGAAGCTGTGCCACTCTTCAGTTACAAATGTAAGTAACATTCAATAATTCTAAGGAAAAGATGCATAACTTTGAAGCCTGGATTTCTTTGTAAGCTTCTATTAACACAAAGAGCATTCTCTTGGCCCATGTGTTGTGGGCCCTGAGCTTCAGCTCCACACATGGAGATGTAGAGAGATTATTATTGCTGGGCAACTCTCAGAATTTAGGCATTAAAATAGAAAATAATGGATTAAGAAGAGTAACTTATAGTAACTAATTACAAGTAAGAATGAAAAATTGATACCTTGAATAGGGAAGTTCTTAAAATCACTGCTGTATATTGATGGCAGAGGTAAAAACTGATGCACTATTTCTTAATGTATTTCTTAATTGGGAAAATATGTTTTGCATAACATACACATAAATGGAGTACCATTTACATGGATTAGTAATATAAATATTGTGACAATGAAACCTAGATCTCTGCCTCAAATGTATTTTTGCTTATATTTTCTATTGCATTCAGGATATCCACTAGTAGGCAAAATGATCATGCAACGATTTAGCAAAATACTCACACAGAGATATCTGTGGGAAATACAATTGTGGTATATCATGTGAGATAATCTATGGCTTGGTCTACCCTCTAATATGAATTTTTTTATGATCCATCCCTATATTGTAGGCATCTAGAGCTGAGCAAGTCTTCAAGAGTCCTTCCTTAGGCTATGAAAAGAAATAGGCCCATTTACAATCAGATTAATCTCATTTTGCTACTGATGTTTAAATTGAGGCAGAAATACTACACTGCAAAAAATACCTATTTGTCCTAAACAGCTCTAATTTGGATCATCCTGGAATGACGAGCTCATTGCAGATGAATTTGAGCCCAGTCACCTAGTCAGAAAAAAGTGTATCTTCCATGTAGTGTCCTTTGTAGTATTCTATAATTCATATGCAATTTAATCCTCTGACTGAAAAAAATAAGGTCTCTTCTTCAGACAGCTTGTAGCACAACAATGAGGTGGAATTTATACAGTATTTACACCTACATATTTAAGGAGCTTTTTTCGTATGTCACCTTGGATTTGTCCTTACCTAAAATTAAAATACTATATGAGTACTCAATGTCTATTCTTACAGTGAGATTTCAAGTTCTTACAAACTACCCTTTGTTGTTGGCAGATAATATTGTTCAGTATGTTTGTCTTTCTCAGTGTTTAACAATCTTATGAGAAATGCTGGGGAGCATTTTGTCTAACAACCAAATATTGAATGTATTGCATAAGCAGGCTGCAAACCTCATTGTGAGAAAACATCCTTCCAACAACTGTTGTTAGCATAAGACATCGTAAACATTTTTCCAGTTAAGAAGAAAAGACTTGGGTTTGTTAACAAGGCTCCTCACAGTGCCTTTCTTCTCTATGTGGCCTTCAGAAAGCTCTTTGACAATTAGTGAACAAAACATGTTTCTTGAAGCAGAAAATCTTAATCACTAGCATTTGTCCTGTTGGAATATTGCCATTGGAGTCGTCAGAAAAGAAAGCTGTGAGCTTATCATGGAAACTAGGGACTAAAAGTATGCCTCTGCCCCCTGTCTTGTGATATGGAAAGAAAATGTGACATTTGATTTAAAAAAAAAAACAAAAAAACAGTATGCACTACATCAACATGACAACATGTACAGCCCAACCAGAGGAAAAGATGATAAACCTAGAATGAAGATTGAACCATAGAAAAACAATCATTTACACAATAGAAAACCAATAATTTACACAAAATGAAGTTATCTAACCTGTAAACTAATGCCAGATGGCATAAATGCTCTCCAGAGATCACGTATTCTTCTCTCTGCAAATCAAATGCCAAAGCAAAAATGACTGTTAGATTTTTTGTCGTCATAGATATCACTCATCACTGCCCTGCAACACACCATTTTGCTGTTATAGTATTGGATACATGACAAATAAAAGCTATTTTCATGCCTGGATCCAGTAGTGAATGCTTGCTATGGCAAGATCCAACAATCAAACAATTGTGCAGAGCTGAATAGAAAATGATGTCTCTCTAGTATGCTGACCACATCGCAAAGCTGTTAAAGAATGGAAAAACATCTGAACAAATTAATATTGATTTTTTCATGTTCCTCTTAAAATCAAATGTGCTCAGTACAAAAAAAAAAAAAATGAAAGTGGTAAGTACTTTTCTGCAAGGACTTCATTTCAGCTGATTTTGAAGAAGCTGTTGTAAACTAAAGGAAAGAGATCCAGTATTACATTATACATTGACAAGGAACTGTAATTTTTTTTTGCTCATACTGTTGTCGCTGAGGAATAACTTAATTAAGTTTTAAATAATATGATATGACTGGTTCTATGTTGGTGATTGCAATGTTAACATCACCTAAGGTCCCTCACTGCTGGCAAAGAGCTGATCAATGTAGAAGCTAATGTATGATTCACCTCATTCTAAATTTCTATATCCAGACAACAGACTTAAACCTAAGCTTCAGTAAATATATTGACTAGACCTCTGTTATCTACAGTGGGAAACTAGACAACTAATTGTAAATGAAGGCATCTACGCTATTGATACCAAGGTTTGAGTGCAAGGAATCCCACCCAAAGGTGAATTAGAATTCATATATCTTTTCCACGTCATGAGGAAAAAAAAATAAAATTCATTATAACAGCTATGTATTATTTCCCTATTTCAGTATTTATATATTTTGTGCTACCATTTTCATAAAATATCTGAGGGAAGGTAAGATTAGAAGCCAAATGCAGGCAGCAGCACAAAATTCTTGATTTTCAGAAGGCCTAATCTTGCAAAGTGCATGCATATCTGAACCATTTCAGGGTCATTCACTGATTATTTGTCAGCTTTGAAGATCAACCCACTTCTGCTTGAGTAACTGTCTCTTAACTAGGGATTTATTTACCTTTTCTAATTGTAGGCAGTCAAGTATAAAAATTTTGGAGATAAATCATTATTTAGTCAACTGAATACCATTTTAAGCTTTAATTTAGTGATCTACTTACTGCAGTAAAAAAGTACGTTATGTTGCCAAGCCTCAAAACTAGTCCTTTAATGGCAATATAGCAGCCTTTTATGTTTATGAAACAATAACACAACTGATAGAATCTTTGTTTTTTCAGAGGAAAAACAGCCAAGCCACTGCATTAAGCAATTCCTTTTATTAATCTTTTTAAGAAACAATTATCTTAAGTGCATGAGATTTTTATTACAGTGTTTTTAAAGAGTTCATTGATAAATGCTGTGCTGCTCTTTGGCATCTTTTTTTTTTTTTTTTCTGGTAGTTTATCTTTAGTTGAATACAAATCCATTAGTTAGCAAGCAAATTGAGAACGCAAAATATAGACAATGTGCCCCGACTTTAAACATCTGTTAGGGATTGGTTTATAGTGTTGCAGTGAAAATCTCCATGGCCTTGAGGAAAAGACACCATAAACAGCATTTTTTTTATGTTTATAGCTGAAAGGATGATAGAACTGATTCTGCAATGTGATGTTGATTTGCACACTGGTCAAGTGTTCTAAGGATCCTGAGGACACTAACAACCCTTCCTGGCCCTGCCCATCCCCATGTGATACCTCTTTGCACCCTTCCATCAAGAATGCAGGACAACCAGTTTTCAGTCCTGTTCCTCTCAACTGGATGGACCTCTTGGCACTACACTGTAGCTCCTCTCCTGGCCCTTTCTCCTTTTGCCCTCAGCTTGGCTCTTGGATGGATTGCAGACCTGTTTCACCACTCGCTATGTCAGGCTGCAAATGGACCCTGTTACAAGTCCCCCCTTGTTCAGCCCCCGAGTTCAGCTCTTGTGGGACCACACATCAGTAGTGAGAGCACAACCTTTGTGTGATCACCCTCAGCACCTGTTTTGACCTCGTCATGGGGCAGCTTGTTCCTCCGTTCTCCATCACACTCATTATTGAGAGTGTCTGTGACATGGGGACACACCCCTCCACATCATAATGTGGAGAATTATACTCCTTTGGATCTTTCAAACAATGTCATGATTGATTAATTTTGAACAAAAATCTTGAGTTTAAATAAAAATATTTACTAGTAATGTTTCTGATGCTTTCTGAAAAGAAAAGCAAGCAGGCAAAATAGGCAAAAAAAAAGGCTTTTCTTTTTCTTGCAAAAGAAAAGCAAGCAGGCAAAAGAAAAGCAATAGGCAAAAAATATGTTTTACTATTATGATGAAATGCAACTATAGCTCAGGCTTCAGTTTTTACTCTTCATTCACAGCAATAGAATACACAGTTATAAAACTTCTTTGCCATAGAGATGACAATGCTTTGAAATAGTATCTCTTCCAGATGGAAGAGCTAATTTTTAAAAAATAATTTTCAGACTAAATTAATTCCTTTTTGTCTGTTAATAATTATTTTCAAATCTTTTTATACAAAAAAAGAAGAAATCAGACAAAATTATTTCCTAGGAAACTCAATTTTAATTACTGGTTTTCCTCTTAAATGCCACATTTCCTTACTTTCAGCCCCTGACAGATATAAAAAGATTGTTGCTATGTATGTGATAAATATCTTATGGCGTTTTGATGCACCCGCAAAAGAGGTGGAAAAGAGGAAATGATTAAGTAGCTGAAGACTCATTTGATTAAATGCAAATCTGTTACTTCATTCAACCTCCCAACCTTGTACATAGGTATGCAAGCTATCAAAATGCAGACAGTCCAGGTCCATAGAATAGCCACTACTGTAATACATTTCCTTGGCTCCAAGATATAATGAGTTGCAATAAGAATGTCACAAAAGTAATCTTTTTGTAAGCACAAGGTAATCTGGTGCTAAGAAAGATATTATCAGGTGGAGATGTCTTCCAGTCTCCTGATTAGCGAAATCTAAGAGGGTCATGTGGTACTGTAACCCATTATTTTTTTTAATTTTTTGTTTATTTGTTTCTATTCTAAGAAATAAAATACTATCAGGAAAAGAATTTGAGGTTACCTGTAACTAACTCTTCCTGGATGGTTAGCCTGTCAGTTCTTCTAATGAAACTTTTAACTGTTTTAAAGCACAGCCTTGGTATTTACACAACAGAAAAGTAAGATCTAAAAAACAGCCTTACGGCACACTCAATAAAGCAAGACAAAAGAGGGAGAACCAAGAAGCAAAGGAAAAATAGCTTTTTCACTAAGCTAAGGATTTTCTGCTTCTCCACCCAAAACCTGTATAAACCATCTAGTATATAAAACATATTGTAGGAAAACATGAGTGGCTATGTGTAAAATCTGATTACAGCCAGTGTTAAGCTTTCATCAGTTGAATGAATTTGAGATAGATTCCAGCATTTCTGCAAACATCAATGTAAAGAGAAATGCAAATGTCTGAGGTTTTGCTTAGTATTTAAATATATTAAGTCCTTTAAAGTTTGGTAATTTTAATTATTTTTAGATTTTGCTTAATGGGATAAACTTGAGAGAGGTGATGTTATTCTTTCCTTAGTTGCTATTGCAACTAAGCCAATATTTTTATTTAATATTACTTAAAAGAGAACCATATGTCTTGCTATTATTTTTCTATACATTTTCACCTTATTTTGGAGCTTTTTACCCTCTTCTGACTCTCCTACTGCACTCCTCATCCTCAAAACCGGTATGCTTTTTCTGCCTTTTTCTGTGCAGTGTTTAATAGCAATACAGGATACAGTCTTGATTGCAGGAAAGTATTTTAATTTAAAGAAAAAAGACCAAGGAAATTATTCACAAAAGGAAACCAAACAAGAGAGGAATAGAACTTTTTTGCCTTAGTTCAAATTTATACAGCCATACATTTAGGAAGTAAGAACACTTTATAAAAAAGCCTCTGAAAGAACATTTAGATAGTGACAGTGATCACCATCTCCTATAGTATAGGTAGTATTTCTTTCTCCTTTTCTCCCACTGATTTTGTTGCATACAGATCTCATCAATTATTAAACACAGACCGTCTGCAGTTTAGACTTACATTGGGTGAGTCTATAATGGCAAATTAAAACTCTTTGATGATATATGTAACTGTGTTCTTGAATCTTATAATCCTGTTGAACTAAATGTTAGAAGATCATTGAATCTATCTCCAGTTGATCCAATAAATTGTGACAACACCTAAGAGCAGTTAATTATCAAATCATTGAACAGTCCTGTGAGCCATCAGTTGCTGAACAGAATTCTGGAGTTATCCTCAGTATTTGCCATGGTTGGTCTGGAAACTACATCTCATGTACTGTTCCTGTATTTTCTTTACGACAATAGTATGTCAAAGTGCTCCTTTTAAATAGAGATTATAGCAATTCTTGGAAGATTTAGGTTTTTTTGTTCTGTTTGTTTTCTAATAGACAACTGAGACAGAATGTTTAACAAGATATCCAAAATAGCATCCAGGAAACCGATCCAGGCTTGGAGACATAAATCTCTTGAGCTTATGTCATTCATTGTCTAACAACAAATCTATTCATCTTTGCAATTATTGTAGCTTTACTAAAATTAAGAGTAAGATTCTGCTTTTTCTCCTTCTACTCCTTTTTCTACTGCTTTATCTTCTTCTACACACAAAGAAAATGGAAGACTTTTAAATGTCTTAAAGCCTTACCTTGGTGGTTCTCCTGAAGCCAAGGAAGCTTTATTCCATACATTTATAGGAATTAGGTATTATCATTAGGCAAGAAATTAATATTTTTGAAAATTTCATTTAAGGATTTATCAAATCTACAGGGAACCCAGTGAGAAAAGTACTTAAAAAAAATAAAATTATTAAAATCACAACAACAACAGCAAAACAAACCCCAAATAAATGAAAAAGAAACACCATTTCAAAATCATCATGACATAAATTCAGACACCAGAGTTAAACATTATTTTTACAGAATTTTTACAATGTGTATAAGGAAATTGTCAATATTTGGAAAGACCACCACATTACAAGTGAAATAGTCCAAGAAAGGTAGCTTGATTTAATGGTCAACAAGTAATGAAAAGCCATAATTCCAAGATAATGAAATGTTATTATTTATTCAGCTGTAGGGTTCTTTCATACCTCACACCCTGTCACATAACACAGCCTTGACATTTTAAACTGTATTTCCTTCAGCCAGTTCACAATTAAAGTACTTTCTGCTTGCTGCCTTATTTCTTCATGGACTCTCAAAAAATGTCTTTATCCTTATATCCCAGTCATATGTTTGTTCAAGAATTTGAAATGTCTAATATTTTCACAGTTTTCCTGGAATATTCTGAAATACATGATTTAAGCATCAGATATTTAAAACAAAATTAATGGATTTCTGAAGTCATATAAAAAGAAAAGAAACAAGAATTTGTACCTTGATTTTAAATTTTGATTACTTGTTTGAAATTTTGATTACTTGTTTCTTGTTGTTATTGTTGTTTTCCATAAGTAAAAGGCTTAGGAAATTAATTTTCATTAAAATATTGAATCACTATTGACTTCATTATATACTACTTCAGGGAATAAAATGCCTTTGAGTCTATTTGTATGTCATCGGGCCAACAGTAATAGGGCAGGAGCCATCAGAATATTATAAATCTCAGAAGAAAACAGAAGGAAATTAAACTTTTTGTTGCAGCATTATTGTAAAAACAAAATCAAAATGTACTTTTTCCATAGTTTTTATATCTTAAAAATGAAAAATTTTTCAATGAAACTTAATGGTAGCATTCAGGCTAAATGAAGTAAAATTGCTTTTAAGTCACTGAAACTGCATTAGTAGTGAATTTTTCTCCTTGTATCTTTCTGAATATCTTTCTGAATATCTTTCTGTATCTTTCTTTCTGTATTCTTTCTGAGAAGAAAAGGTTACTTATTGAAAAACTGTCTATTTTTTTATATATACAAGCACACATTTTACAGTAGTTAGTAGTGTATTAAAATTACCCCTTCTACTTATTAATAAAAAATACAGTATATTTATTTCTTTCAGAATACCATTTCAAATAACAACGTAACAGTGGTAACATCCATATAATGCTTGTGGTGATACACAAATAAACCTTCGTCATTTTTATTGTCAGTAGTGTGGTTTGGAAGTCTTAATGATAATTTAGAAACTATCTTGAGTTACACTATTAACTGCTTAGTTGGCAGATTTATTTTTTTTCTTTCACTCCCTTTTTGCCCCAGTCATTTTTACCTCAAGCAGGAAAACCTACAATTAAAATGTAAGTAATAATTTCATATACAATTCACTGAAGAAAACTTACCATCCAGGCTTAAAGAAAAAAAACTCTGCTCTTCCAATTAACAAATTTTTATTTTTAAATATACATTTCCATTTGTGTTATAAAAATTTCAACAAACCTAGCAAATGACTAGAAACACAAAGCTGATTTTCACCCTTCTCTTTCCTTTGAGACATTGATCTTCACCTGTAGTATCTTCTATTCCTTTGTTCAAGGTCTGGTGATTTTGTCAGTTTTTTTGTTATTCCCTTAACACTGGTTGTTCCTATAGCTCTTGGTTTTTTGTCTGCTAGACTTGATAGTTTCTTCTCCCACCAAAAAATCTCAGACATCTCCTCAGACCCCAGCATCCTAATTAAAACTGTGTATTGGTGTACTATTTAGTTTGGTTTAGTAGTACATCAATAGAGAGAAGGTTAGAAGGTAAAGTATCTCAGTGCATTCTGAGGTATTTTTACTTTCCACAGAGCAACCTTTGTGCTTCAGCTGGTGCAGTTAATATTATACTCTGTCTGGAGCGATTAAGCATGATGTTGATTTCAAGCATTATGATCAAAATTCTGCTTATTCTTGCAATGGAAGACTGCAGGGATGAGAAGCATACAGGCAATCCTGTCTCTCTTTCCCCTTTTTTGAGTCAGCCAAAAATCTTCTACACAGGGTAAGAGTCCTCTTATGACACGGAAAAACAAAACAAAACAAAACAAAACACACACACACACCATTTAAAGAGTTGACAAGAATAAGGAATCAAGATCAGTGGTGGAGTATCTACTTTATTAG
>JAOXNG010000012.1:143209576-143229330 GCA_028566535.1 Scolopax minor
TTGAGACAAAGGCAATTTAACAGAACAGCAAAGGGCACAAGAAATAACAACAATAACATGGACAGAGGAGTATACAATCACGATTACGATACCGCTGCTTGACGACGCACCCGGAACGCACTCGACCGCGCTCTCCCTGCTCCTTCTCCCTCGGGGGCAGGACTTCCTCTTCTTCCCTCACTTCCTGTCCCTCCCCTTCCCTGGCTAGCTCGGGCCATCCCCCTGGGCGTGGCTCAAATAGGATGGAATACCTGTGTCCCTGCTAGGTCCTGGGAACAATTAACTCTTTCCCCACCAGACCCAGTACAGTAGTTTAAAACATTCTTTCCTTTCTAGCACAAAAGAAAAAAATAATCAAACTATACTTAAAGCATAACATAATATATATCAGCATTGTATTTGTGGGTCTATATTTATGGTTTGGAGTGTTCTTTCCACTTAATAATTCAGAGCAGAGCAACACTTTTGTGTGGCCACTTCAGTGGGTGTCAGCACAGGTTTTGATCATGGAAACATTAGTCTTTCCTCCCATGGAATGTAAAACTGGGCTATGGTAGAGCAGCACAACTTAGATGACTACTCAGAAGTTTCAGCTCAGTGGAATTACTGAAGTCAAGTATCAAAAAAACCCACAACCAATTCCCATTCTGTGTCAACCTTCTCCTGTGTCTCTCATGCGCAAGCACATGCACATTGCTTACTATGTTGTAAATGTGTGGTAGAACTTTCTATAGAAAAGATTTTTATTTCACAATTATATTTACTTGTTGAAATTATAATGATCATGAAAAAAATGTTCAAATTTTGAAATGTATAATATAAGTGAAAAATAGATTATGTGCTGCTTTCCTAATTATTGTCCTTTGATTACTGCTATGAATTTCATCATTCCCCAAATGGCAGTGATCATCTTATTACCAGTATTCACCTTTCAGTGCCTGGCCTTTTTACTCACTTTTTACTGCTGCTGCCACAATTCCATTTCAACAAAGACAGAAATATTAAAACTAGGACCGTAGTCCTCAATGAAAGATAAAACAGATTTTGTAAACTGCTTTTCTTTGGGCAAAGCTATACACTGCAGTTGTAGCAATACAAAGGAATCCATTACACAGCTTAAAGAGTTACTCGCCTGTATACACTATGAAGTACTCAGAGATGTACATAGAAAACAACATTGAAAGGAACCTTAGCATAGATAAGGTGGTGTTCAAAAGTTCTGTTCAGTTCAGTTTCAGAATAAATGTAGTTTTCAACAGCAATTCACTGCTCGGTGGAGGAGCTTTTCTGTTGGGTAACAAATGCATCTTTATTCTCAGCACTAGATCATGGAAAACAGCTCTAGTTCCTCAAAGCAAACAGGTGTATTTTAATGTAACTGAAATTACATATGCTTCCAAATAATCAATAGTGCATTCAGAAGTAATTTACTTGTTACAAGGCAAATCCTATATCAGATCATTTAAAATAAATTTAAAAGAAAATTTATATATATGATGTACATTTAGATGTCTCTTTAAAAGAAGATGGGCGATGGCAAGTATAAACAAACATGTACTTTATCACAAATAGTACCTATAATAAAAATTTCATTTTCAAGAGGCATTCACTAAACAATTCCCACAAGTGGATGACTATTCCCATTTCACATCTCCATAAACCGAGGATATAACTGTAAGAAATAAGAATCTATAAAGAAAATAATTCTCTGAGTGCTTATAGTAAAGATAAAAGTCTGTAGTGATAAAGCACTGTAGAAATGAACATGTGATAATAACAATTCAATCATTACTCTTCACTTTTTCTAAACTTTCTGCTTAATAGCAATGAAAGTACTATGTACACATTTTCATTTCAAATGGACAAGCCTAACACAGAATTGCAGAATTGTATACTGGTAGACTTAATAATTATTTTATCTTTTTTTCAATAAAGTCATAGCTTTTACCTGAGTCTGAATGTTATGCCACATTTGTACTTCTCGTTTGACAACTCGTGTTATTGTTTTGCAAGACCTAAAAGAAAAAAAAAAACAGGGGGGACAGTCAGCCTGAAGCCACCTCTGTGGTGCAGAGTCCAGTTAGAGGCCTGTAACTAGAGGTGTTTCTCAGGGGTCAGCACTGTGTCCAGTCTTGTTCAATATATTCATCAATGTTCTGGATGTGGTGACACAGTGTACCCTCAGCAAGTTTGCTATTGATACAAAACTGGGAGGGGTGGCTGACATACCAGAAGGCTGTGCTGCCATTTAGAGAGACATGAACAGGCTGGAGAGCTGGGCAGAGAATAAAGGCGAAGTGTAGGGTGCTGCATCTAGGGAGGAATAACCCCACGCAGTACAGGTTAGGGCTGACCTGCTGGAAAGCAGCTCTGTGGAGAGAGAGACCTTGGAGTCCTGATGGACAACAAGTTGAACATCAGGCAACAATGTGCCTTTGTGATCAAGAAGGCCAATGGTCTCCTGGGGTGCATTAAAAAGAATGTGGACAGCAGGTTGAGGGATGTCATCCTCACTCTCTATTTTGCCCTGGTGAGCATGCATCTGGAGTACTGTGTCCAGTTCTGGTCTCACCAATTCAAAAAGGACAGGGAACTACTGGAAAGAGTATAGTAGACTGGAGATGAAGATGATCAAGGGAAGATGATCAAGCATCTCTCTTATGAGAAAAAGACTGAGAGACCAGGGTCAGGTTAGCCTGGAGAAGACTGAGAGAGGATATTATTAATGCTTATAAATATCTTAAGGGCAGGTGAATGGGGTCTTCTCTTGTCAGGCAGCCAGGTTCTTCTCAGTGCTGCCTGGTGACAGTACAAGGGACCATGGACACAAACCGGAACACAGGAAGTTCTGTCTCAACACGAGGAGGAACTTTACTTTGTGGGAAGCACTTAAAAATACCTCATGAGTAGATCAGTCCTATCGAAAATAGAATTAATCTCCAGTCCTTTTCAAAGCAATCATCAAACTGAGAAGGATGCTGATCCTCAGTTTCTGATTTAAAAATTGGTGTTACACATGAGGTAATTATTTCAAAGGAGGATGATAACACCAGCACCATATTGCTAAAAAAGGCTGTCATTCCATTTGGTGTCTGTCAAGATACTGATGTGCCGAGGAACAGCTCAGCCCCCACAGTGGAGTCAAACAAAAGTATACCTCATTCCTTCACCTTGAGTAGGCTAAGGTGTGTGTTACCAAGCTTTTAAGATAGCAAGTTTAAATATAGGCAACTCAATTCCACCTACATACTATTTTGGGTAATAAGGTCCTCTATAGGATTGAGCTGTAAATTTCTGGTGAAACTGAGATTACATTTGCTGCAAATCTTTTAATCTTAATTGGGGTCCTTGCCTGGAGAAAGAAAGTATCTGCCTATATTCAACTTAAAGCTCAAAAAAAGCTCATGAATAACTAATTTCCAAAAAGAAAAAAATAAGAATGAACTGAAACTTCTAGTCAGAAGGAAAAACTGGAGGGTGATTTAAGATTTTAAAGAGCGTGAGGGCAACAAGCCAAAAACAAAGCTGTCAGACTGTATTTGTGACTCGCCTTGTCTTTCCTGGGAAATTTTTGTCTTCAAATCCATTTTATTTTTGAGGATTCTGACAACAAAATTACATATGAAAGTATTTCTTTTCTAAGACCTATTTGCTGAACTATTATCGTCAACACAGCCATCTCATGTTCATCAGTTTATTGTTTACTTATTGAAATTCAGTAAGCAGTTAATGAACATGGAGTTTGCAGAAAACTTTAAAATGATTGGAAATAGCTGTTAATAGTGGTTATATAAACAAGATATTTTTATGCATCTTCTCTAGCACTATTTTGTTTAATCATAACTAAAAAACTCTAAGGCAGAAAGATAGCATTACTTTTATCTTGCTGAATTTTTGGAGAGAAATAGTATGGGAAGTCATAGCAGAGAAAATATATTTCGAATGTATTTTTAAATTTCAGTATAATTATTGTTAAAGTCTGAGTTAAAAAAAATGAAAGAAGATTACAAAATACCTTACTTTTACAAAACTTTTCCATTCCTAGGATAATCTCTGTCATTCTTTTTTCATTCAGGATTATAGACAGCAACAAAATTTTTAATTCTACATTTAAATTTAAATTAGATTTCTAAATGTTTTTTGTTCTCCAGGTTCCAATTAGATAATTTCATTTAAACATCTCTTTTACTTTTTGTAACACACATGTAACTTGTGTGTCCTGCCCTTTGGCAAATTCACAAAATGTAAAATGAATAAGAGTAAATTAAACTCTAAGAGGAGAAGAAAAAAAAAAAACTTTCAGTAAGTTCAGAAGCACACTTAAAGGAGACAGTGATAGAACCAAGGTACGTGATAAGGATGGTTTCAAATACTGAAATCATGCTGCCATTTAGTGCACAGATGGAAAACTAAGCCAAATGTAATCCTCTAATAGTCTGGGATTGGGCAGTATTGATGGCTACTGACTCACAAACTTGTCTCTGCACTTTTTTCTTTTGTAAAGTAGAAAATGAAAAGCACCAAATTTCAGCAGTTTTAGCCTTAATCTACTGTTTAACTAGTTTAACAGCTGACAGTTCTGTAATGTATTTAAATATACTAAGTATACATAATCGTAATATATTACATAAACCTTGAGGAGTGGAACCAGAGACCTGGACACAGAAAGAAGAAAACTGAGAAAACATATACTTCTGAGTAAGGAATGAGGTAACATAAGTGTCAATACTTTTTTATATCTCTAAAACAAAAGTGGGAAATACATACTGTGTGCATACGCACTGAGTGTGAATGGACAAATGGTTTACACACCACTGAAAACCCCTGACATAATGCAGAAGACCACTAACTAAAAATCTCCAGCTCATTCCAAAGAATATTCCAGAACATCTATAAAGAACCAGCATGATTTTTTCCATTTTTTAAATGTTTGAAATTGTGAAATTATTTCATACTCCAACAATTTATACTTTAGTGATGAAGAAAACACAATGAACCTGGAAGTGAGTTTCTGAAGACAGTGACACTTTTGGATTGAAACTAAAAACCAAAACAAACCAAAGCAAAAAAAACCCAGACATAATTACCTCTCTGTGTTATCATCTCCACCACTATTCACAAATGATTTGGTTTAAGTAGCACCCATATTATACTATGAATGAGAAGGCTTCTTTACTTGTTTTCATGGCCTGCATTCTAAAGGACAATATAGGTTTAGTCTCATTGACTGCTTAATTTTATTATATTTACTGTGTTTGATAGATGGTGGCATGACAGGATTAAGACTAAAATTATAACTATTACCATATTGCATTGATAAATGCAATTTAAATTAGGGTTAGTAAAAGTTAACACTATAATAGAATTGCTGGTTCATGACTTGCTAAGAAATTTCCATATGTTGCTGGATATCCTATGGCAATCCACTTATTTTTGTTAGGTTTCTTTTTAATTTTTGTCAGATTTATGGTTTTAGACAACCACTTACCAAAGAAGAAGTATTTTCATACTCCAAGATAAAAAGTATGATCTCAAAAACTTATTAATGGGTCCAGAAAGGAGGATTATTTGTCTCGTTTTAAGGTGATGAATCAAGCAAAAAATTATTATAATTAATTTGATTATTTAAAAAAAAATACCTAAATCTATAAACTTTCCAAATAATAATGTATATGTGGGGTTTCTTGGAATGGAACTTTCTGAGCCATCTGTAAATTTTAAGTGAAAAAAAAAGTCATAACAAAATGAGTTTTAATTTCCCCATTGTGGATTAAATGCAAGTTACAAAATGCTACAACTGTACTAACTCAGAGTACTGTTTGCTCAGTGGTACTGAAATAATTTTCCCACCTGACATTCAGCTTGCCTGAGCGAATCGTTACATTTTTGGTTTTAGTTCTAGTGAACTTTCCATAATATGACAGCTGATTCACCACAGATGAAACTCAGACATATACCTGAAACACATCTCAAGTTTAAATTATTGTTATATTTGCAGGGTTTTTTCTGGATTTAGAATGTTTCCAGTTTTCATTTAAAATGTTAAGGAATCCATATTATTATTTAATTCATAACATTCTATATTTTATGAACTTCCAGAGTTTGGATTTTTTTCATAATTAGGGGCAGCTAAAATCACCTCTTCCTATTTCCATTTGCCTTGAAATCTTTTCCTCTTCCCAGTTTTGGTATTTGCATTGCTACCAACTTTTTAAGAAGTTGTTCTCACTCTAGTTTCTGTATAAACATCTAAGCTGAAGATAATTGCCATTTTCTATATTGTTCTGTTGTTACAATGTCTAAGCCTTGCAGAATTTTGCACATACTGCTTGTTTTACATAGAACATTTTTATCCAAGCTAGAAGACAGATTTAAACTCCTTGTCTATATAAGGATGTTCCAATATTCCGATTAAAGTGGATACCTGTTTTCATTTGTTCAAAGATTCTTCTCAGATACATGAATCCAGCTTTTTTTTAAATAATGTAGTGCCTTTTATTTATTTATTTATTTTCACAGAATATAGGCTTTTCCTGGTTTGATTCTTACACTGGCTTTGTCATAGTGCTATTTCAGAAAGAAGTAGCCAAATGATAGAATTAGTGATGCTAAAGGTTTATCTATAGTAACCTGTCAGAGAAGATTACACCTTTTTATATCAATTATCCAAGCTTTACCAGGGAACATGATAAATCTTTATAAAAGGGAAAAATAGGCTGTTTTCATTCCTTTGGAAGCATTTAAGCAAATGAGAAAATTCAAAGCAAAACTCTTCAGACAGTACTGAATCCCTGCTGACAACAAGTAAAGAACAGCCAAAGTCAATACAATCCTCTTTCGCTACTCCCCTGGGAAGAAATAGAGTTTTTCAAAAGCTTAGTTTGAATCAAGAAAAAGCCCAGTTCAACAGTTCATGATCTTTTGAACAAATACAGATTGAGCTTTGTTTTCATATTATAAAGTTAAATACTTAGTTTCTTGAGCATAGTAGTTTAATCCCCATGACCTCCATATTTTGATCATTTTGCAAATTACTTTCAATGTGGTGTCTACTCCTGTGGAGTATTTTGAAGCATCTTTGTATGAAAGTTTCTGCATAGCCCATGTTTTTTGTTGTGGTTTGTGTGTTGTTGTTTTTTTAAGTCTCTATGGTGGAAACGTAGAGGTAAAAGTGCAATTGTATCTCACTGATTTTGGATAAAAAGAAATCACTGATTGCCTTGGTTAGTGAACCAACATGCCTCTAAAAATAATTAGCAGCACAGAAATTTCCTGTTTTAAAAGCTTTTACTCTTCTAATTCTTGTACTTGTTATACAGCTGAAAACATCTGTTCAACATGAAGCTAGACAATTATCCAACAGTGAAGATGAAATAGTCCAAAGCATAGTGTAGTTCAAAGTTACTGTGTTCAACATTTTCCACTGCAAGCTCAGAATCCTGCATGTTCAAGACTGAAAATCTTAAATAAAAACATTTCTTTATCATTTATACTTTGTTTGGCCACCATCTGCAACAAGCAATGATTAGCCATTTGGACCAATGAAGTTTACTTTGTGCTGCTGAGTAATCAGCTGCATTTTGTCCTTGATGATTACAACACCTGATTATCTCACTGCCTAAAGGTGAATCACTTAAGAATTGCCAAGTCTGGTAGCCCAACAAAGGCAAAGGCACTGCAGGTTCATAAGCCCAGGTCCAGCCAGTAGTGAGGCTGAGAACATATTCCCGACAGGTATATTTTCTCTCTCTGTCTCTCTGTCTCTCTCTCTCTGTACGTTTATATTTGCATGGTTGACCATACAGTCCAGTATAGATACAAAACACACCATACTCATTCAACTAGAACAGGCAGAAATGGCCAGAAGGTATTACTCTCTTAGTTGATCAAGAGAAAACACTAGTGGGAATTATACACATATATACAGTAGCTGGCCCTGGATCCTCACTCTCCCTGATGACTAACACATGGAAATGAGCCCCTGCAGCTCACAGCTGCTGATACCCAGACGTACATATAACGATACAGAGACACATAACCTCTAATTCCCTCCGGAAACAAACCTCAAACAGTCTATGTCCAGTAGCTAGCCCATGATTCCACATCTCCTCATTTGCCTCGTGCACAGACATGCACACGTGCATGAATGGATAGTTTAGATCTGTGACTCTATTAGTCGCCCTCCCCTAGATCCTCTATCTCTCAGTAGCCATATTGGACCACCTGTCTCTCCAGTAGTCAGTCACAGACTGACTGTCTCCAGTATTTAAGTTATGACATCTCTGATACCTGGTCCCCATACTTCTTTTTACATTCACTGTCTAGTTCAGCCTGACGTTCTCTAGCAAATTACATGCACCTACATGTGCACCTCTGTACAGTATACACACACTCCAGTCTCTTTTGTTGCTAACACCTCAGACACAAAGACCCTCTGAACAATGGTATCACTCAAACCTTCACATGTGAGTTCCCTCTCACTCAGGAAAGTAGTTAGAAATACAGTTTAATGGGAACACAGAATTGATTGACAACATTGACCAGGAACAGTACATGGCTAAACAAGCATGCAGATATTTTTCTTACACAAAAGCAGCCCATTTTATCTCTTATCCCTCTATTTTCCAACTTTTCCAGCCACTTTTCTCCCTCCTTCTTTTTCCCAGCACTGGCTCCTCCCCTAAATATACTGTCTTGCACAATCACAGAATGCTCTTTCTTGACATCACATAGTAAGTGCCACTCTCCAGGTCAGGGACTCTTTGTTTGTTGCCCCAGAGATCTGCCCCTGTGGACTCATACCCCTGGGTATCACTCTCCTGGGATAGCCCTAGTGGTGAATGGAGCAGGGGTTCATGTCTCTGAGTTCGGATAAAGAGGTTCCTTTGGACTCTGTTGTCTTTATATGAATTAGCATTTAATCACATAATCTAACAGAATCCATCAGGTATAATTTGCTGTAAATCTCCCTGTTACATCAAAAATAGTATACATTAGTTTATTTGCATGATTACTTTATTTTCTCTTGGTAGAGAAATTAATGGGGAAACTGAAGTTAAGTTAAAATTCTCACCGTGATGGTGATTTCAACAAACCCATTACCTTCGGTAATATTAAAACAGAGATCTCTTAAAAGAATAGCCACAACAGCACAAATTGAACAATGGGTGAGAAATACAGCCAATATTAATAAGTGTCTGTGGTTAATTTTAAAAAATGAAAATAAGTTTTATCATAATATTTTTGAAGCACCACTTCCAAAATTATATTAAAGCTAGGCTTGAATTGATCGTGACTCTTAATTTTTAAGTAATTTCCTCACTGACATAAAAATGACCACTTCTGTCAGTGAGATTATCAGTAACTTCTGATTCCTTGCTCAATAAGCAGTATTACTGACTAGGGAAATGGAATAGGGAAATATTAATATTTGGGGAAAAAAACACAAATGAAATTATCTGTATGAAGGGTTATAAGAGATACAGCTTTTCATCAAAATATATAATTATAAGTTAACAGATTTGCAATATAACAATATCATTTGTCCTTTGATACTACCAAAACAAAAAGTGATATAAAATCCTAGAGAGAAAATACACTGTCATATGTTTAGTGATAAGATAATAATCTTGGCCTACAGTGATTGCAATATAAGGACCTAACCAAAAATCTGATAATGGGTTATAGGTGTGGATTAAATAGGATACACACAAACAAAGTTTTTAACTTTGATGTTTTCGCTCCTGTCTCTGGTGTTTTACCTGTGGATTTTGTGGGGCATCAGGGAAACCAAGAGCAGGTGTCCAAAAGGTTCACAAAGGTAAACATTTTTTATTGGACCTGAGCAAGCAAATCTCAAAAATTCCTAGATTCTCTGAAAGTAGTTCACACACATTTCAGATACATTCTTCGTTCAGAGATATTAGAGTAATTCATGATTTCAGATTAGTCTGCTTTTTTGTTAATTGAAAACTGAGGATTTTTAAAATTTTTATATGCAGACTTAGAAATTCACACAAATCTCATTAGTTTAATAAGTCAAATTGTATAATATCTGGGTTGGAAATGAATGACTTAATGGTACAAATCAGTTTGCTAGATACTAAGTTGTTCAACCTCAATACTAGTTATTAGGAAGTATTTGGGGCTAACAATGGCAAAGCAGCGGTTGAAAAAATAGTGTATTGGTCATGACAAGACATAACTTGTTCTAAATCGATGTTGGAATTTGCATACTTTTTGGATAAGCATTTTTATTCCATTTGGTTACATTGCCTGATTGGTTAGTAAACTATTGTGTACCTGTGGTTTGAACTTGTTCCATATCCTCTTGTGATTTGCCATCATAGCAGACAAGGCAGTTACAGTGAACAAAATGGGCAAAAAAAAGCAAACCATTTTGAATGCACAAAATGCTATTTTGACTCATTTTTCCACTTTTTTTTTTTTTTTTTTTTTATTTTGGGTAGACATCCACTTGCTGATTCAAAGAAAGCTCTTTGCCACACTATGTACATATTTTCTATCCCTAAGGATAGCCAGAGAACTGGAAATTACTCATTCCTAGTCTCCAATATCCACTCTAACAGCAGCGTTTATGACTCCTCGGGTTCTCATTCTTGCTCAAGTATTTTTATGCATAGTTCTCTTTAGCATAATATTTTAGCATAGAAAGACTTCTGATATTGTGGGATTCTAACAGTACTCCTTCAAACTGCAGAAGTGCTGCTATTCCACATGATAACACAGGGAACTGACATTCAAAGAAGCTGATTCATCCCAGATCACAAGGTTACATTAGCACCACATAAGGTTGCTGAGATTGAGAATAAACTGCTACACTCAAGGCTACAAAGACATGTTGTTTGAGCTATTTAAGCACCCAGTTTAAGAGAATATCTCAGTCATGAACAAAAATCCTTAGCCCTGCATTTCTTTCCCTGGAATAAAAGGGAACTTCACAAAGTCCAAACTGCAGTCAAAATAAGAACTGCCTTGCTGGTTAATCAGAGAATTTTTGTTTACTATCAGCCTGTGGAGTCATGGCAATATGGATCCAGAATTTGTGGTACAGCCAGCACCTAAATCTTAACAAACAGCTTGTGCCATAACCACCAAATTTTTTCTGAAGCAAATCTTATCAGATTAGGAAAAGCCATTAATTCCTAATATGGGATTCAAGCCAAGCATGTGAATATGAACTTAAACTCTCTCTGAATTTGAACTTCACTCCTCAGTATGGGAGAAAATTCTGACTATATTGGTTGATTGGGAGTTTTATTCTTGAGTTAAATGGAGAATAATTCTTTCACTTCTCCCTAAATCTGATCCTATGTCCCTCCAATACCTGTTGCTTCATTTCCTTGCCCATGATAGAAGTAAGAGCTTGTATAGACACAAGGCTTAACAAAGAAAAGGGATTGCCTTTTCTCATATTTCTCAGTGATTTCTATTCTTGCATTAACAAAGTCTTTCTTGAAGAATAAAAAAGCATTATTGGGTATATTTAGTAATATCTTAGAAAAGAATTAATAGAAAAATGTAATTGACATATAGGAATAGTGACTATCTTTAATGGTGATAGGTTGACACTATTTAAAATTCATTTCACATAAATTTAAACGTAACTTTTTCTATAAGCTGATAAAACAGCTACTCTGTATGGATGTACTTTGATTGTAATAAGGTATGTCTCTCCTTTTTTTAACTTAAACTATAATAGGTGTATTTATTCAGAAAAAAAAAAGCTTTGATGCTGTAAAACTTTCAGACATATCAGTTTTATTTTGATATTTGGATAATCTGTACTTTTTCATGGAACCATTAAAACTATTAACAATTGGAATTTATGTGGAGAAATATATTCCTCCTTAAATATTTTGGAAAAAAAAGTAATTGTTATTTTGCAGAATTGTTGACTTTGCAATTAAAAGTACTATTCATGAACCAAAACCTCACTCTGGAGGGTTTTGTAGATGGAGAGATCAAAATAATGTTCTCTACTCCAATGTCATTCATTGAACTGTCTATTTTAGTGACTCAGAATTCTAAAGGATCCTTTCTCTTTTCTAAGAGTTTTAACTTGTCACTCAAAAACCCATTGTATCTTTTCCTAGCTTGGTATTACATTTCTGAGAGGACTGATAATTATCAGTAGGACATAATAAAATTTATGAACATTATTTCGATGTTCTGGCTTTAAACTGATGGAATATTTTCAATGTAGAGTATGAAGTTATATAAAATAATGTATCTTAATTTAAGTTTCAATTAATTCTAAATAATCTTTTCAGAATATAACATTTACAACATATTGTAATATTTATAACTTTATAACATTGACCTATGCTGCATCATATGCATCAAAGTTCAATTGAGAGAGAGTAGCTTAGTGGATGAGAGGGGAGCATTCTGTTCGATTGGTTGTTTTAGTTTTGTTTGTTTTGTTTTATTTTATTATTGAAGTGTTATAAGGTAGAGACATTCTGGGCTTCAGTCCAAAAGATAAAGAGAAGCCTTGAAACTAGGTGATAGAAATGAAACCCAAATTGACTCAAGAAATTAAAAATATCTTGATTATATTATTCCATCTGTGTTGATTTCACTGTGAAGTCTGCATGTATTTTTGTAAAGGCACATGCTAGTCAAATAATCAAGTTAAGCTGTTCTATCAAAAGAAAGCTACTATGTACTCCTACTGATATTCCCTTCAAATATGATACACACATACTTCACTGGAGTCATGCTTCTGATTATATCCTGAAACCACTTTTAAATTAAGGTTTATTGGATAAATATCATAGGTTTTTTGTTGTTGTTACTGTTTCTTTTTTCTTTTTTCCAGTTGAGGTTTACAAGTGTTTGGAGGTGTGTCATTGTTTAGGGAAATGAGCTTGTTGTAAACATACTATCCCTTTTTGATCAATGTTCTGGATCATTCTCAAACAGGTTTTTTGCACATTTAGCTGGTATTTGCTACATTCTCAACCAGGGACAAAATTATTGTTAATGTGATTACTGAAATAGAATATGCATAAGAATCAATCTTTAGATACATTGACTTCCTCTAAAATGTAATTTTTTGAAAAGCAAGAATACATACATAGATGTTTATCTAGACTAAATGTGTACTAAACTCTACCAATTTAATCTGGAACTCTGAATAAGTAAGATTTTCTTGAAATAAGAATTGGAAAAAAAGCCAAATGCAGCTTGCTTTTTATATCAGCTAAGCATTGCAGTTACAATGCAGTTTTAGGTTTCAGTAATGTGTAACAAGTATACAAGTAAAAAAGAATTTATAGGGCATAATAAGGCCAAAGTGAAAAAAACTAAAAATACTACTAGTTTAAAAAAAAAACCACCACAAAAAAATCCTAACAACAAAGCAATGTCATATAATTCTAAAGTTAAGAAGGACTTCTCAGAAATGAACCAAATTGAACATCTGATTTAAATGGAAGAAGTCAGATGTCTCAACTCTAAAATAGACTTTGTCACTCTACAAGAAAGACAAACCAACTGAGCTCCCTTGGACACCAGAACTATGAAATATTCAATAAACAGTCTGGTAAAGTAAATTCTTACATATTATTATGATATCCAGAATAGGATACTTTGAATGTAAACCTGGTAAGGATTTAAAGGTATGGAAAGATAAAGATTTTCCAAATATCTCAGATTTTCAGATTTCTGAAAACCCTCTACAGTTCTCTTCTCACTGTCTGTACTTTAGTCAGAATTTTATTCTCAGTTCTAAAACAAATGTCTATATTGGATAGTTTACAAAAATTTTGTTTCATAAGCATGGGTTTAGAAGCAGCAGATCTTGCATAAAATGGTCTACCACAGAAAGAAGAGGGTTGATTAAACTCAGGAAACAGAGAGATTTAAAGGGGAAAAACACCTTCCGTTTTATGTCTAATGGAAAAATGCAGTTAAATTTTATATTGATACTGGTTTATATTATAGAAGTATTATACCAGTAATGTTACCAGCTGGAAGGAATCTAGGAATATATATATTTTTTTTTAATGTGGCTGAAAATCCAAGACATTCATAGAACTTTATTTAAAGTTAGAGATTACACTGAACTGAGTTCTCCACACCAAATAGTTGTCTTTGCCAATAATGTTCTATTTTCTCCCAGCCACTATTGTTGATATTTGTGTTTGAATAAAAATGGTCATTCTCTTTTCACTTAAGGCTTATTCATTATTCTTCAGCAAAACCATAATACTATGTTTATGACACAAAAGTCTACTGCTTGGAAATAAATGAACTGTGAAAATGTAACATGATGATCACGGAGAAGGATTGTGTGCGTGTGTGAGGAAGAGCAAAACCCTGATAATTAACAGAGCAGGTAGAGAAAGTACTAAAACTTGTGATAAGCTAATGGCTCTAAATTTCAAGGAACTTAAAATGTAAAGTGCTCCCCACAACATGAAGGTAGGTCTGCTTTGACAAACATTAAATGTTGCAATACTGATGCTCCACTAAGCAAGGCTCTTGGAGTTCATCCAGAAGCAGAATCACTGCACTGGTCTGTTGTAACTGCTGCTTTTACTTTTCTTCATTGAACACTTGACACTCACTGCTGAGTCTTTAATCTACATTGCCAGAAGAAATGATTTCCAACCACGCTGGAGGGCTGGAAAGTTGCTTATGGAATTACGTATAGTCTATCTTTCCAATTTCCACTTAGTTAAAGCAAACGTCAATTTTTTGTGGGATCAAGATACCTTGATAGGCTTGTGGAAGAGTGGCTGGAAAGCTGCCCAGCAGAAACGTACCTGGGGGTGTTGGTTGACAGCTGGCTGAATACGAGCTGGCAGCATGCTGACCTGGACAAGAAGGTGAATAGTAACCTATGTTGTATCAGAAACAGTGTGTCCAACAGGACTAGGAAACTGAACGCTGTGCTCAGCACTAGTGAGGCACCACATTGAATTCTCTGTTCAGTTTTGGGCACCTCACTACAAGAAAGATATTAAGGTACTGGAACACATCCAAAGAAGGCCAAAGAAGCTGGTAGAGGTTCTGGAGAACAAGACTTATGAGGAGTTACTGAGGGAACTGGGGTTGTTTAATTGGGATAAAAGAAGGCTGAGGTGAGACATTATCGCTTTCTACAACTTCCTGAAAGAAGGTTATAGCAGGATGGCGGTTGGTCTCTTCTCCCAGGGAACAAGTGATAGGATGAAACAGCCTAAAGTTGTGCCAGGGAAAGTTTAGATTGGATATTAGGAAAAATTTCTTCACTGAAAGGGTTGATAAACATCAGTCCAGGGAAGTGGTTGAGGTATTTAAAAGATGTATAGAGGTGGTGCTGAGTGATATGGTTTAGTAGTGGACTTGTCAGTGTCAGGTTAACAATTGGGATCAATGATCTTAAAAGTCTTTTTCAACCTAAATGACTCTGTGAGTCTGGCTTTCTATAATAAATATATGATATGTGACACATGAGGTGATAGATCTTGTATGTAACATGTAAGATGTAATATATAACATACTATAGAATATATTAAAACATTCCTTTTTATTCCTCTTCATGAGTCATCTTCCAATTCCATGAACCTTTCTCCTAAACAATTTGCATCCATCCTATCCAGATGGTATTAACACAATCTGTAGGAATTATAGAAGCACTAAAGATGGTATAATGAGAGTGCATAACTTGATTCCTTTACCGGTCTGAATACATCTATAAGAATGAACCTGCTAAATGTTATGAGAGATCTCTTTTCCTGGTGATAACATTGAAGTATCTTCTTCTCATCTGGTCACTTCATGTCTTATAATTTTCCAAATAATTTACTTTTCATTCTCCTTAGAGTTCTGGTAAAATTAATTCGCAATCTTGCAAAGATTAATGTATAAATTTAATTTCATACATAAGAGAAATAATTACATGTTCAGAAATTTTTGCAGTTTCTGCACCCGCTTGGTGAATGAGGCAATAAAAAATGAAAATCAAACCATATGAACAGAAGAAGGACAATTAAGAGGATGCTGAAAACAGGTGACATGAAGTAAACAGAGGCCCTAACATTTGGGTTTTTTTTTCACACCATCTTATGACATTTAAATTAATAAGCATCTTTCAGTCACCTTAAGGAAGGAAAAAGTAGCTCAAGTTCAGATTCTACAATTTATTTCTGAACTGAGTCCTTTATTCTGATGATTCCTTTAAAGATTCTCTCCCAAGTGTTTAACAGGAAGATAGGGAGAATTGGGCTAACATAAAGAATCAGAGCAATGCAAAAAGCTGTGGATATTGGGTTTGGTTGTTTTGTTTTGTTTTGTTTTTCATAGTTATTATCAAGTACAGGTGTTGCCTAGAATTGGCTTCTGTTTCTGTGAGCTAGATACAGCCTCTCCAATTAAAGGAGTTTCTGTGATTGCACAGCCTGTTAAGATTAAGATGCACAACTCCCATGAGCTGTGTAACTGTACAGGCAGGTTTGACACAGAAATCATCTCCTTTTCAAGGGTGTTATAAAATCTAAGGAATATTCTTTAAAGACTTAGAGACACTGAGATTAAAGATGCTACATAAATACAGAGGATTATTATTCTAATTAGTTTTGTAAACTAGCAAAATACCTTACTTGAAAGGTCTGAGAGAGAGTTTTAATTTTATCTAGAGATGAAAATTAAAAGCTGTTTGTATTCAGGGAAAAACAGTTTAAAACAAAGAGATGTGTGACTATGCAGCTATTAGTTGTGGTCTTTGCTTCCATTAAATACTGACTAGAATGCAATAAGGAGGTTTTATCAAAGGAAACTGCTCAGTGGTTACTAGTCACACTATTAAAGCAATTGTCTGAATTTTTTATGCATTAGTAAAGTCCTAAAAATCATAAAACAGCAGGGATCAGAGACATACAGCTTAGTCTTTTCTTACTGCTCCTTCAGGAAAAAAAAAGTTCATTGTTAGGATAAGCTGACTTATATTTTTAACATTTTCATTATTAATGACTCTACAGTTCAGGGTCAAATATACATGAATTTAAAACAAAATTAACTGAAAACTCATATACATTTTATACAAAAGATAGTGATTCTGCTACTACTCCACTACTTTGCAGTCTTCCATACTGTGAAAAGGGAGCCTGAAATGTGTACATGTTTTTTGCAGTAATTACTAGCCATTTTAATTCTGTTTGAATTATTATATGTGCTGCTCAGTGACTACTACATATCCATGAATAAATTTCTGCCCTATATCTCCAATCAACAACTGACAGACAAAGCCAAGGATTCACCAATACAGCAGTCAGATTTCATCTGAAAGTATAAATACTTCTTATGGATTACACTAAGAAAATCACCTGTGTGATACGGTAAGGAAGAAATCACTCTCATCTAACAATAACACAGAAAAGCTGTTTTTTATTGTGACACTATCCTTTTCTCTCACCTTTATTATATTGATATCTTCAGCATGAGGCAGACAAAGCTGTAAGGATAGCATCTATAAGGCCAGGATCAAGTGTCATTGAGGTGCTATGAATTTTAACTGATGTGTCGTTTCCATAGTGGGCTTTGTACATGTGGGAATAATAACATCAGAGGATTTTCTACTTTTCTTTCCTATTTGTTTGCATGTCAGATTTACTTCTGTGTTAGTCCACAGAGTACAAATGGAAAAATAGAAAGTTACTTAACCTAAGGAGATGCCCTTGCTATTTGTCTGGAAACCTGAAAAACACCCTCTAAAAGAGGTATAGACAATTCCAACTTTCTCTGATTACAGGAGTCTTCTTTTATAGTGCATTAAACTTCTTATTTAGCATTTGTATTTGCAATGACCACGGTAGATGATAAGAGAGTTTGTTCATATATAATTATGTTCTGAAGCAATAATAAGACTGAAAAATACTAGAAGTGTTTCGTGTCACTGAACAGATATGAACATGAATATGGGGATCAGAGAAAAAAAGGTTAAATTTTAGTGATTTTTCTAATACGGCATTCTCTTTAAAAATGAACTGACAAGCAATAAAACAGTCTATTCCTCTTTTGGCAGTCTTTCTGCTTTAAGTTATATAAAAGTGGCTTCATAAGGGGCTAAACTTTATCTCTCTGACACATACCTTGGACAGAGGTAGAATAGGATTTCTTCTTATAACATTTGTCTTCATTTTTTTCATATCTCTCACCAAGCTAAATTTGTTTTCAAAATGGATTTTAAAATGAGTGGCAAGATCCCATTTGTTGCCACAAATACTGGCTTTCTGCACTTCCTAATCTTCTCCGTAGCAGTTGTACAGATAATGTTACAAAGCAGCAGAATTTGGCATACACCCTTTCTTATTCTTCAGATTGATTTAATTCTTTTCAAGATTACAGTCAGTTGCACAGAGGTCTACATCCATACATTCTTTCACTGGCTGTTTTCCATGTATGAAAACTACATGTGCAAGGACATAGTTATAAGAGAATATCAGATTTAGAGTGATGTTAAGACCTTATTTACTGAAAACTAGTATGTGGCACATGATGCTACAGGTTAGTTAACATATTAAGTTAACATATATAGTTAACATATAACTTATTACGATAAAAATGGTTCCTTGGAACAGTCAATGAATTTCTGTCATAAAATGTCTGGCAAAAGAATCTTGTGAGGAAACTGGACAGTAGTTTTGCGTTTAGTTTAAAGAGTGTTTGGGGTGAAATTTTTATTTATCTACAAGTCTGAAGCCAACTTAGTACCTAAGTTTCTGGAGCAAGTATGACCCCCACTGAGCATAGAGCTCTCCACAGTTAAGGGAAACCTGAATTTGCTCAGGAAAATGGAGACAGATTGTAGCAAGAGTCTCCTGCAGATTGTTTCTGAAGAGTGCTGGCTAGACCAATAGCAAACCTGCTGGTAGGAATGTCAGAATGATCTCGCTTTAGATTAAGAATGTATCTGAATCTCTGCCTTGGGTACATAAAATTAGTTTCTGCTCCAGCATCCTTCTGACCCATAAATGAACAGTGAGGATGTGGCTCCTGCTTAGTCTGTTACTGAGGAGTCAATTTGATCATTAGTTCATGTTCCCACTCATTGCTATAAACAGTTTTGCTATATTAATGAAATATAGGACTCTGGTATGTTTTTTGCTTTTGTCACCCTAGTACCAGTAAAAGCCATCAGTTAACCTAAATCACAGAATCACAGAATGATTGAGGTTGAAAGAGACCCCTGGAAGCCATCTGCTCAAATAGTCTTGCTCTAAAAGGGCTACCTACAGCAGTCTGCCCATGACTGTGTCCAGATGGCTTTCAAATATCTCCAATGAGAGGTTCCACAACTTCTCTGGGCAACCTGTACCAGTGCTCTGTCACCCTCACAGTATAAAAATGTTTCCTTATGTTCATATGGAACATTCTGTGTTTCAGTTTGTGCCCATTGCTTCTTGTCCTGTCACTGGGCTCCACTGAAAAGGGCCTGCCTCCATCTTCTTTGCACCCTCCTTTCAGATATTTATATACATTGGTAAGACCCCCATCTTGAGCCTTCTCTTCTCGAGGCTAAATGGTCCCAGTTTTCCCAGCCTATGCTTGTATGAGTGATGCTTCAATCCCTTAATCATCTTTGTGGCTCTTCATGTTTGGACTCGTTTCAGTATGTTCCATGTCTCTTTTGTACTGGGCAGCACAGAACTGCACATGGTACTCTAGGTGCGGCCTCACCAGTGCTGAGTGGAGGGGAAGGATCAGCTTTCTTAACCTGCTGTGACATTACTATAAAGAGATCG
>JAOXNG010000012.1:143288281-143299719 GCA_028566535.1 Scolopax minor
CAGCCTCTGAGGAACAGATGCCAGCTCCATAGGAGATGAGAAGGATCACCAACCACTGGAGGTGCCCGAGGCTCTCACCATGGACTCGTACGTGGACCTAAGTCATAACTCTTGAAATCAACAATACTGACAAAATCTTTAAATAATTCTTGAAATTGACAATATTGACAAAATCTTTCACTTTTCTTCTTCTTCCAAAGTGTTGGGAAATAGCTAGATTCAGTGGCAAGTTGGGAGCCATTGCTCTAAACTTTATTCCATTTTCTCCTGTCTCTCACACACAGTAGTGATACCTATTAGCATCCTTTTTTCCATACACCATCTTCTCTCTCTCCTTTTCTGGATGATTTGCTTTCAGTCAGTCACATCAAAAGTTTTATATTTTATCTGCTCTCTACCTTAATTTACTGTTTCTAAATAATAAGAAAGTGAGAAAGAAAAGACCTTTCTTTTTCCTGATTTCTACAGATTTGTCTGAAACATTCAAGGAAACCGGAAGTGTTGTTTCTTTTACATGAGATTAATTTTATTTTTATTTTTTTGCTTAACATCTTTAGAATGCATATCAAGCTGTGAAGAGCTGTCAGTGCCATCAACTCTCCAAGATAGTCTTATAATGCTGTATATTTTATGGAGCTTTAAAGAATATAACTAGTCTAATTTAAATACTGGCAGTTCAAAGTTTTTAAAATGCTCTTTAAAATAGGAGGATTATTAACTATAATCACATCTGATTTGCAGACATAATCCTCACATAGTGTATTTTATTAGTTAGCATTTTAAGCCAGGTTATAAAACCAACAGAATATCGTCTGGGAAGATTATACTCTTAGAATTTGAGCCCCTCAGAGTCTCCAAACTGCAATGCTCCCCATAGCCATCCAAATATGCATCTTCCGTGATTCTTCTGTCACATAATTTGCCATGGGTATATATTACAAATCCAAAGGAAAGGTTTAAATTGCTGCTATATAGTATTGATGATATGGCAGCACACATCAGTCAATTTCCTGATATTCAGGAAAATATACAAACCAAATGAAATTATAAATTCCATTTGTCTGGAATGATACAATCACACCTTTGGGTTACTTTGCAAGATGAAGCACAGTAACAGACCCTAAATATTCCACTGTGCTTACATTTAATATACCAATCTTATATTAACATACAGACAACTACATAGAAGAGAAGAAAAGAGAAAGAAGTAGGAGGAGGCACTACATATCCGAGGATGGCTGAGTTGGGACAGGATTCAGCTGCCAAGGGGGTAAAACTGTTTATGCCCAGTGAGAAAAGTGTCTGGGTGATGGTGTCACATGGGAGTCTCTCACATGTACTCTGTGAATTCTGCATGACTAAGGTAAATGCCTGTAGGCAAATGCAAGCAGGATGAGGAACAGGATGATGTCAAATTCTCCATCATATTCTACAGTGTGATTCTACTTGTGTGATTCTCTCTTATTTTCCTGCCAGAAAACTCTCATTTGCAAAAAAGTCTTGGAAAAACAAGTTGCACATGAGTCAGCACTATGCTATTGCAGCAAAGAAGTCCAAGCTTCCTCGCTGTATTAGCAATAAAAAGGAAATAATAGATTTCAGTTACGGATAGTAAAAAACAGAACAAAGCAAAGCAACTTAAAAACAAATTTAACCTTTAAGTCCTGTAGTAAAGCTCTAATAACATTATTCATAGGGGAAAAATAAGAACTTACCATAAAAGCAGAGCAAGTAAGTGAAATAGAATATGATACAAGCTATGAAATCCAAGCATCCTGAAAATATGTCATTATGTCCATACTCTGCTAAAGACATGATTAGAAAATAATGTTGGAGGCTCTCCAAGATAACATTTACTGAGTGCTTTGACATACACTAAAGAGATTTTTTTTGCTCTTCAAGGTTGCTCTTATTTTAAAGGACATATAAACTTGCGTGGGCTGAAAAATACCTGAGAAAAAGTTAAAGTATTTCCTGCTAAAGTTCCTGATAATGAAATAATGTTACCTTTATTCTTCTGAAAGTCACATTTTGAATGATTTCTTTCATGTTCGTCTGCTCTGAAGGATGTTGGAAAAATGTCTGTGCAGCAATACTATAAAAATAACAGAAAAACACAGAATGATGCAATCCTGTTTGAACACCTCAGTATTAGAGCAGGGTCCTGCACCTGGGCCAGGACAAGCCCCAGTATCAATACAGGGTGGGGGATAAAGGGATTGAAAGGTACTGGTGGGTGAAAAGCTAAACATGAACCAGCAATGTGCACATGGAGAAAGACAACCATATTCTGGGCTACAACAAAAGAAATGTGATCAGTGATTGAGAGAGATTTGTCCATCTACCTTACTCTGGCAAGACCCCACCAGGAGTACTCCATCCCGCTCTGGAGCCCTCAGTACAAGAATCATAGAATTAACATAGAATCATTAAAGTTGGAACAGACCCTTAAGGCTGGCTAGTCCAACCATCAACCTAACACTGACAAAACCACCACTAAACCATGTCCATAAGCACCACCTCTACATGTCTTTTAAATACCTCCACGGATGATGATGATTACACCACTTCCCTGGGCAGCCTGTTCCAATGTTTGATCACCTTTTTGGTGAAGAAATGTTTCCTAATATCCAATCTAAACCTCCCCTGGTGTAACTTGAGTCCCTTTCCTCTTGTCCTGTCACTTGTTCCTTGGGAGAAGAGACTGACCCCCACCTGGCCAGAACCAGGTCCTTTCCTGCTGGGCAGCTTTCCAGCTTCTCCAAGCCTGTAGCACTGCATGGGGTTGTTGTGGCCTGAGTGCAGGACCCAGCATCTGTTCTTGTAGAACCTCATGTAATAGGCCTAGGCCCATTACATGCCTGTCTAGATTGCTCTAAAGAGCCTCCTACCTCAAGTAAATCAACACTCCTGCCTACCTTGGTATCATCTGCAAACTTACTGAGGGTACACTTGATCCCCTTGTCCAGATCATTGATAAAGGTATTAAACAGAATCAGCGCCAGTAGCAAGTCCTGGGAAACACCACTTGTGACTGGCTGCAAACTGAATGGATTTAACTCCATTCACCACTACTGCAGCCAGCCAGCCAGTTTTTTATCCATTAAAGTGTATGCCCATCCAAGCCATGGACAGCCAGTTTCTCCACGAAAATGCTGTGTCAAAGGCTTTATTGAAGTCCACGTAAACAACATCCACAGCCTTTTTGTCAACCACTAAGCAGGTCTCCTTGTCATAGAAGGAGATTGGGTTTGTTAAGCAGGACCTGCCTTTCATAAACCCATGCTGACTGAGACTGACCACTGGGTTGTGATGTAAGTGCCACATGATAGCACTCTGGATGATCTGTTCCATAACTTTCCCAGGTACCGAGGTTGGACTGACAGGCCTGTAGTTCCCTGGATCCTCCTCCCTTCTTCTTGTGGATGGGCATCACATTTGTTAACTTCCAGTCAACTGGGATGTCCCCAGTTTGCTAGGACTGCTGATAAATTATGGGAAGAGGCTTGGTGAGCACTTCCACCAGCTCCCTCAGGTGGATCCCATCCAACCTCACAGACTTTTGTATAGCTAAGTGCTGCAGGAGGTTACTCGCCTTGGATTTTGGGTCTTCATTCTGTTCCCCACCCCTGTCTACTCCAAACATTATATCAATGTTTGACTAGTGCAATAATTTGCTTTTTGGAATATGAAGACAGTGGAAATTTCTATTGTCTTTTTTTCAGTGTTTTTGGACTGCAAAAGTGCTTCCATAGGTTTTAATCACATGGTGGATACAATTCCATGTCCTTCTTCTGTATACAAGAAAAAATCCTGTTGAAAAATACACATAAACTGTTATCCCTGTTTCTCCATGTCTTGAAAGTTTCTTATGTTCTCATTGTTCTCTCTGACATGTTTTTGCAAAAACATTAGGAAGAACTGGAGTTTCTTTTACTCTGTGTCATATGAATGACAGTTTTCTAAATAGACAATTGGTGGTAGTACAAATACATAACATTTCATTTTCAATATATTATTCCTACATATACTTAAGTTAGATAGTTCTTGAAGTTCACTGGAAGTACTCTTCCTAGGAAGTAGTAAATATTTTGGCTTTTGCTTTTACTTAATTCTCCAATGAATATTTTTTTTAAATCCTAATCCTACAGCAACTAATCCTATAAGAAAAAAAAAAACAATTTGGTTTCAGATATGGTCTTTATCAATTATAAGACATCCATTGATGAGATTTATATTTGAGGAGATAAATTTCAGGACAATAATAATGAAGTATATGATGTTTGTAATTTAGATTTATACCATTGAATCTCAAGTACCTGGGACAGTAGCATGGAACAAGGTATTTTCTCTGTTATTCAGTTAGGAGATGAGAGGAAAACCCTTTGTCCCTGTGTTCAGACACCCACAGACTTGTTCAGCATGTTTTAGCATAGGTTCCTCTAATCAAATATGTCTATCACCATCCAAAAAAAACCTTATTCCTCCTCTTGAAAAACAGGTTCATCTCAATGATTTGTCTGTATTTGATAAGAAGCTCTTAAATTCCAACATACAATAAATGAAATTATTAAGCTCTAGATTTCTAAGAAAATCCCCAAACCAAAAAATAAACTGTGGAGGGGAGAAATACTGAGCTAAACCAGTAATAATTTTCTGAAATGGAATAACAGTAATTAATGTCAGAAGATGAAAAAGAAAATTGTGCTAAGAAAAAAACAACAATCTGATCTATGAGAAAGTGTAGGTCCTAAAAAAATCCCCATTAGATCCTGAGACATAGTCTTACAAAACATATTAAGAAAATTTCTTTAGGGAATTAAGAAGAAATCAATGCATATTGTATTTTGATTTAAAAATTTCCTTGTTATGCTATTACTTTACATATTACAGAGCCATGGAGAAAGGAAGCAGAAAGCTGCTTGTTGGGAATATAGGAAATGAATACGAGTGAAAACAAGTAAAAGTAAGATAAATTTTTGAACACAGTTTTTCTGGACTAATCTTTTTAGATCATACTTGTATCACAGAGATGTTTGCTTAATTAATATGTCAGCTAAAATGTAATACAATGGTTGCAATACTTATCTGAGGATTTTACAGTCCTACCAATGATCCATTTATATCTAGATAGTAATTTTACCCATACTTAACTACATCATTTATAATTCAGAAAGTCAGTCAGCCTCATTGAAAAAAAGAGTTCACTGTATTCAAAATATGATCAGAAAAATATTTTGCGCTCAAGCCCATCAAATCAGCACACATTGTAACAGAAAACATCGGAACATAAAATGTCTGCTTAGTGGCTAAAAATGCCATACAGTGAAAGGAGTCATTTTAGTGGAAATCTTAGAATCCATACTTAAGATTCATCCTAAGATATAACTTTGTCATCTGATAATATACTCATGGGCTTTTCTAACTACTGATTGCCATCTTTAAATGATGAATATACAATATGCAACTAATACAACTCACAAAAGTGGTATGTCATCTGACTTTATTAATTGCTTTTTGCAATCATTGTGGGTGATTAAAAAATATATATATATATATGCCTTGCCAAACTGAGTCTCTTCTGTGTGGAAGAAAGAGCACTCCAAAAGTTCAATAAGAAAGAAGAACAGCTGGTAAAGAGACAACTGACCATCCCTCTCCCCTCCCCTACTTCTCTCATGCATACTCATGCACGCATATTCAAACTGCCCACCCTTCTGCTTGACTGAGCTCAAAGCATCTGCAGTAAAGAGTTCTCTGCTTTCAATTTTCTTTTACTTTTAAAAACCAATCTTTTATAGTATGGTTCTGGTCTAAGGGGCTAAAATGAAAATAAGGTCATCTCGATGTACTTCTTACAAGTGGTTTTTCTGAGACCTGAAAATACATTTTCCAGAACTGCTACTCCATAGCCTTCATTATTTGCTAATGTAATTATAATATCCTGCCAAAAAGGGAAGCATGACACCATTTTTCATATTGTGAGTGACAGCAAAACACCTGGACTATAGTGAAAAAGGTATCACAAGAAAGCACATGCTGGAGTCATAGTCCCACCACCCTTTGAAATGCAGTGGTGACAGTACATATTGTACCTGATAGCTTGGCTGACAGACAACTGGGAGTAGTCAGGAATAAACCAAGGGTAGTTATGACCTCAAAATCATATTAACAGCCCATAGTGTATGATACTGGATAGATGAATATTTTGTGATTTTAACTTAAAGCACTGTGTATGTAACTAAGATAATTGCAAAGATGCTTCCCTAGAGGCTTCTCAAAACCATAAGGGAGTCTAAATGTTGCTACTGTCAATTATATAATTAAAAAACTCAAACACTGTGTGGGCAAACAAGGTCAGTTTTAAAGTGAGTAAGCATTTGGGAAGCCCTCATTCAGCAATAAAACAGAGCAAAGAAAAAGATAGAGCTAGAAACCAGGCAGGAAAATATGTTAAGGTATTTTGCTAGTTGCCCCCATAATAACTTCTCTGTAAGCAAAAACAGAAAACAAGACTTTAAATATTGACAGCTGCAAAAATAAGTTAAGTAAATAACCTCATTTGGAAAAGGAATCATCAATAAATAAACAATCTAACTATAAGGCCATTGGATTTTTTTTACTATCAGATAGATTCTGAAAATAAAATAGATCAGAGGTAAAATAGAACAGCTCAGTTCCAACCAAACGTTCACCAATAAAACCAGTAATATCTCAGGAAAAAAAGGGAAAATTATTTGTCTACTTGTAAATTGTTGCAGATAGTTCAACAGGATTTGCAAAATAAATTTCATTCCTGTATTCAGTTAGGAGGGATTGTGTCTTTCCAAAAAGTAGTAAATTTTTTATGGAAGGAATTTTTAATGCAAACCACTTTGTGAATCAGAACCTTTATTCTAACTATCAAAATAATGAAAGTTTGTAGTCTTCTTAGCTCAAATAGGGAAGTTTTTGCTGTTCTTAGCACTTCCTAAGAACCAAAATAACAGTTCAGAAGACCAGCTAGTTCACAATTAGCTGTCTTTACAGACCAGACATTTTGGATGTTTCGTAGCTAAGGCTCACCAGGCAAAGTTTAAATGTCTGCAGCCCAGACTGATCTAGGCAGCTACAGCCAGTATTCACAAGAATTTAATTTACTTTAGTTAAGCAGATTTCACACTAAACTTGTTAAACAAATTATACATAATATAATCATTTCCAAAACACAGCTTCAGTTATATTGTCTGTAATTTCTGAGAAGTCCCATTGTTTTATTCTGAAGCTTTACTTCCAAATGCATTTGAGCTAAAAAAAATAGCAGGGAAAAATATGGCTTCATCTCTCACTTCCTGTGAGATGTGGTTTGGCTGCTCAGTTCATGTCACTTAGGCATAAGACCCCTTTGTGAAGTTTCATCATCATGGGGCATACTAAAATGCAACAATGATTTAGCTATGCATCGTCCCATTTCTGGCACATTTGTTATACTGGGGAAACTGGGATCTGGTGCCATACCATGGAATAACTGCAGAACTCTGGATTTTGCCTTAAACTGAAGGGTTATTTAGCCACCACTGTAAACTTTCTAGACAGGTGTTCTCATGCTGGATCACACATTAAGAACAGAATCTTGGTGGTGTGTAAATCTGTATTCTGATTTCATAGCAGAAATGTCTCTAAACTTGGTTTGGCTTTGCAGAAACATGTTTTCATGAGGGGCCTGAAGAACAGATGGCAGGGTGAATGCCACTGTTAAAATCCTGATCAGAGAAGAAAAGCTTCAGTCTGGCCATTGCTGCACTGCAAGACTGGTTTGAATAGCTCCATTTAGTCTTCAGGGGACTGATAGGCTAGAGCACTGTGAGTCAGTTTGTTCATCTGTGCTTTTGAAATTCCCTGCCAATCAGTCCAGAGATTGCTTTGGCTCAATTGAAACAGATCCAGTCAGTGGAAAACAATCATTCTTTTTTCCGTGCTTGATCCAAACTAACGGGAACTTTCTTGACAGTTATCATCCTTCTTGCTAGATTGGACCAATCTAGTGTGACACTATCAACATTCTATAGTTAGAAAGAAAATTAAGGAGGAAAAAAAAATTCTATAAAGACATTCAGGCTGCAGAAAACACTGATGGAATATGGATTCTGAGAAAGATGGATTTTTTGCTTTCTTTGTTTTTTAAAACTTCCTTCTTTGTTATATAAACAGTTGCACTTTTGTAATTACTTTTTCAATTACTTCCTTTCTTCCTACAGCATATTACAAAAGGGCTGTAAAATACTGCTAACAGCTCAGAGTGCAGAAAGATTGTGGCAGCAAAAAGATTGCCCATAAAACAATCTACAGCTGGTCATATATGAAGGTGTCTTCAGAGCTCTGGCAGATCAATGGTATCACTTAGATCTATCCTGGCATAGAAAGTAAAGAAACCAATCCAGGGAAAAGTTCTTACTCTAATCCTTTTTGTAAGCAGCTTGCTGCAAGTTCTCTGTGTTAGTAATTTGGTTAGACTCAAGGCAAATATATTGACAGCTATTAATATTTTCCCATGAAAGGGAAAGTATGTAGTTTTACATTGCTGAGGTAAGCATTACCTATTTTCAGTGTGAAATTATTTTTCTGTCATGTTCCCTTAAAAGTATTAATTGTGTTAACAGTACTGTCAGTATCTTGATTTGCTAAAACCAGGTTTCCAGAAGCAACACCAAGTGATTAAAAGAATTGAAAAGAACTTTATAGAAATGCTATTTGTCTGATCTGATCAAAGATATTTTAAAATCAATGCCTATGCCTAAAAGTTTACGTTTATATATGACTCATTTTATGAGTCATATTCTCAATTATTTTCTCATGATGGCCTTAAAGAAAACTTTAAATAAACTGTAAAAGAAGACTGTATTAGAAGACTGATGTAGATGACCTATCTTTCAGCAGTAAATTGCAGTTCCCTGAGCCGATTGTAATAGTGTTTTCTTAAAGCTGAGACTTGAAACTTGACTCCAGGAATTTCACAAGGATACAATATAAAATAATTACAACAGCTGATGTCTCCTAGGCACTTTATGATATATAGGACTGCCTTGGTCTCTCTCAGGTATGCAGGATCCCTACATATAGCATAAAGAGATTATCAAATGATGTAAGGGAACTCTCTCAGCTGTCCAGAAAGGATCCTAAGAAAAGAAGTGACTTACAGAAGGGTGACAATGATGGGGATATATACCCAGAAAAAGAACCCTGTTCTTATTATACTGCATTTCTTCCTAAACGCCTTATTAATAGAGGTAGGGAATTTTCTGACCCTTCTCCTTTTACAAGCAATGATTCAGGTTGGTTCTCTGGCAGAAAGAGAAACTCATGAAAGTTCACACATGAAAAAATACTATTTGATATATATTTGATATTTTCTGGATAAATCATATAAATATTACCTGTTCAATGAGAAGGAAACACATGACTTCACGATTGAGCTTTTCTAAAAAGTCAGCTCTGGTCAGCATTGTATTTTATGAGGTGTGTTAGGCCCAGGCTGGCAACAGCCTTGGGTTGGATCCCACAGAGCCCTAACTGTGGACTACAGACAGTTTCAGAGTCTGTATTGGCCATGGGTGTGCTCCAGGTGCTGAGTTGTATGGCCCATCGGAATCCAGAAAGACCAAAGAACACACAAAATGTGTGGAAACTGGGTAAATTCAAGTATAACAGAGGAACAAAATAACAGTTCTGAGCAATACAGTTTTTAATATAACTATCTTAGACTCACTTTGATACCTAAAACCCTGGAAAAAAAAATTGACAAAAAAGAAATTAAATCAAGGTGGCCACAACTATTGCTTTCCTTAAAGGAGAACTGCTGTTCTTTTTCAGTCATTTTGGTTTGTGTGGTTCTGTTTATATATCAACTTCATATTCAAAAAGAATTCAAGAAATACATACAAGGGGCAGAGGGCTTTTTTCTGAACATTCACAATTTCCTTCAATAGAAGGGTGCATTAAACAGAAAAGTTTAATTTGTATTCAGTTTTTCTTCTTTGTTTTCCTTCTATTAGACCCATGCTGTCCAGAGATTGGCACTGTTTGATGTTAAATCAGGAAATAAGAAATAAGAAATAAATACATCTTTATTCATTTTATAAAGGAAAGAAACTTGCTCCCTAACTCAGAATTAAATTCAACCTGTACATATTTAGTAGAAAATAATTATGTTATCTCCATTTTATTTAGTTTACTTTCCTAATAGGGATGGATACAAAAAAATTAAATTGCTGAATTAAATATTATTGTTACAATGAACAAATAGCTATTATGGAATATTTAACTCAATTTGTAAGAAACAGAATTCATAATATACATCTCTGGAAATTAATACAGCAGCATATTTATTAGAGCTTACTGTCATGGCTTGAGTAAACTGCATATCTGGTGAATGAAAAATAAATTTTTCTTAATATAAAATACTATTATTAAAAATAAGTAGGCTCAGTCTGACTGTAATACAAATATGTAATTCTCAAAGAAATGTTACTTACATTTTACCCCTTAAAATGACATTTATCCCATATTAGAATAAACAATTGATTTAAGACTTCGCTATGATTAATTCCATATAATTATTTAATTATAATTAGATCATTAATTCTCTTTGAAATTGTAACGCATTACAAGTAAACATTGGTACCATGACATAGAGAGAATTAATTTTATCTCAAGTGTATTAGTACATTTATATTAATAACTACTTTTTGTGCTTGGTTATGCACAAAACCTTTGGTCATCCTGACCAAAGAACACTTTTCAAATCTTTTTTTTAAGAAAGTGGTTCTACTCAACCCCTACAAAGCAGCATGAATTAATCCAGCAATTAATAAATAGGCAAACTGTGGCAGCATTAGGGATTTTGGAAAAATTGAATGAATTGGAAAACACAAAATGAAACAAGTGAATAGTGGTAAAATAGATCATAATATTTTTAATCATCCAAACACTATTTTATCAAAGGCCTGATATTCTTTCAGTTTAGTAAAAATACATAACCTTAGATTCTCTGGAATTGCAACTTTATAAGCAATCTTAAGCTAGTCAGCAACATTTTTTTTCAAACACAGTTCAGGAATTACATTTTAATCTCCACTGATTTACTTGCTTATCTAAAAATAAGCTCTAAGACATTTTTAATTTGATTTTAACTTTTTTTTTTCAATCTATCCACTCCTCATTATAAGATGGTAAATTACTTAGATAGTATTCAAATACTGTCATTAGAAAGGGTCTAAACATTTTAGCAAATATGATATTTGGCACATTAATGACGAAGTATTTGGCTTCTGGGATGTTTAGGGCTCTGATACAGGGAAAAATATATTGACGCTCAATTTATCTTTGTCCCAAAGCCTTCTACATTTACATTTACCATATAATTCCTTTTAGACATTGCCATTTATTTTTTTTAATGGACG
>JAOXNG010000012.1:143308748-143318789 GCA_028566535.1 Scolopax minor
GTGTCTTTGCTACATAGTAGGCCATCAAATCTCCTGGTGTGTGTTGCCAGCAGGGCAAGGGAGGTAATCCTTCCCCTGTGCTCTGTCCTGAGACACTTCTTCAGTATTGTGTGCGGTGCTGGTTTCCCCAGTAATAGATACAGACACACTGCAGTATGTCCACTAAGGAAGTAAAGCATCTTTCAGATGAGGAAAGTTAGAGAGATACAGCACTATTCAGCATGGAGAAGAGAAGGTTTGGAGGATCTTTTCAAAGTATATAAATATCTGATGGGGACTAGAGAAAGAGTTGTAAAAATAATGGAACCAGATAGCAGGACTCTTCTCTAGTGGTGTCCCATAATAAGCAAAGAAACAATGGGCGCAAGTTTAAATACAGGAAATGCCAATTAACCATAAGGGAGATAGTACTTTTTTAAATTGTGAAAGGTGTCAAACACTGGAAAAACATTTTTCAGAGAGCTTGTGGTGTTTTCATCTTTGGTGATATTTTTTTATATAACAATTTTTTAATATAACAATTTCCTAGACAGGTCACATACCTGAGAACCAGCTCTAGGAAACTCTGATTTGAACAGGAGTTTGGACTACACTATCTCTAGAGGCAAAAGGCAGCCTCAATCATCCTCTGATTCTGTGTCTCTAGAAATAGTACCTTTTTTCAGTGAAAATGCCCATTGTCAGGAGCAGATCCTAAAAAGAGCAATTTGTTGCACTGTAAATACAGAAATGCACATGGTTCAACTGTAATAGAAGCAATGAAATTCTCTCACTTGGATTAGCCCACAGATGCTAGACTAGCTGCAAATCCTCTCTCTGTATTAAAATTGAAAGTAGAATTTTGCCCATAGGTGTTATATGGAAAAGAAATATCCAGAATCAAGAAAAGACAATCTTCTTGTTGATATGCCATGTAGGTGGCCTAGAATATTGCCAGAGTGTGTAATTCAACCTTCTGTAAATCTGCTTCTGCCAGCTCTAACTCACTGGCTTGTATTTTATGTGTAATGTTTGCCCTGATATTTTTACATAGGCTTAGCTAGTATTTTCCCTGCTATATCAGCATATCATAAGAAACAATTTACTTGTGGAAATGGAAGAAGCTTTGATATTTGGCAATTATACAAAGAGGTTGGACTAATTTATTTGCAGGAATTCTCTACTGACAGAATTAAATGTATTAAAGATTTGCGGCAAAGTGGGGAGGTGATTCTGAGTTAGGAGCCATTTCAGTTCCCTCATAGAGCTTGCCAAGGGAATGTGAACTGCAGGCTATAATCCCAGGAAAGCTAATAGGCACCTTGAAGGCTGGCCAGGTTACCCTGCATAAACGCTGCCCTGAAAGAAGCCAGAATGCTACCTACATAAGGGATCTGTGCCTGAAGCTTCTCCTCACTGGATATAACAGGAGAAATAAAAGATGTTTCTACTGAATTAAAAAAAAATTCAAACGGGACCACACACACAAACCCCAACAACTAAATGCTTTGTTTTATCTGAAACTTGCCCTGCACCAAAGGTGTTTCTTTCCTATTTCTCGGGAAGCAGAACTATAAAAACATTTTTCACTATTTGAATACTAATTCTAGCAGCTATGAAAATGCAAAGCAAGAATGCTGTGCTGTAATGGTGATAGGCCTGATATCAAATAGCCCTGCATCCTTCAATAAGTGTTTTCAGAGAATAGGATCCTCAGGTTCATCTTTACTTTCCTAAAAGAATCTGAGGAGACACAGAAAACTTCATTGAATAAGCATACAAAAGTATTTTTTTCAGCTTTTACTGATGTTTTACTCTTTACCTTCAGCCAAGGTAGTTTGTCCTGAAAAAAATGGGAGTATCAGGAACATTCCTGAAAAATAGGGATTTTTTAGTTTGGGATGAATCCTTCAGAGTAATTTTTCCTGCTATAATTTTTAATTACAATATTTTATTAGTCCTTTAACACAAAACATAAAATGTACATGTGTGATTAATTGACATCACACTCATTTATAATGGGAGTAATTTAAACTGATTCCTATAACTCAATGTGAAATATTTACGAATGTAGACATAACCTTTCACTGTCAGTTTTAGTGACATTTGTATTTGTCATGTCATTCCCTTCCATCTTTATTGTGACTCTGAGATACATATTCCTTTAATATTATTGTTCATTTTCTTTCATTAAATCCGATTTAGACTTACTGACCTTTTTTTAAAATTAACATCTGGATGGTAGATGAACTTCTTTCTTTTGATTAGGTGGGAACAACTGAATGTGCATTATTTTTGTTAGCTGTACAGCTGTCATTGTATGTTGACATTTAGCATAATGTATAGAGATAAAGAAAATGTCATTGATATCTTAATTTTTTATATCGTCTCTGGTTTCATAAGTTTCTTATATCTTCCTTTACTTTCTGCTTTATTTATACATAGAAATAATACTCTACCACATGTTTTTTGTAGATATATTATCTGGCAATGTTAGTGAGGAAAATTGTAGCAGACACCACTATTTAATTAAAAGTAAGATTCAACTACTGTAATTATCATGGAGGATTCATACAGTTAAAATATATCCCTGGGAAACAATATTAGTTTTTTGCCAAATCGCATAAAAAGGAAATTCTAGAGGGTCTCATCTATGTCACATCCCTTATTGTTAAGAGATAAATGTACAAGTTTGAACACTAGTGACTCTTATTGTCAAAATTGAACTCAGAGTTTTAAAATTCTTCTTCCTTCCCTTCAATTCACTGCTGTATCCAGTGGGAAATGATAATTCTAAGAGTTTATAATTTCAGCCTACAAACCTTTTCTAGAGCTATTGTAAATGCTGTGTGTCCTGATTTCCATTTTCATTGAAACCTAATGTGCAAGAATAATCACTGCTTGCCTCTCATAAAAGACATGGATAATTTTGTCATATATGTGTACTACTGGTACTATAATGTGTAAACTTGGGTTCAGACAGTTTCCTAGGATCAGAGAAGTAGTATAATTTTGAATGACTCTCCTACTGATTTTTTTTTAAGTATTTTCTTTTTTCAGATTATTGTTTATTGTTTTCTCTTTTGTTTCATCATTTAATTGTATCTATCTTTGCTCTTCCCAATTCAGGATTTGTGACATATTTGAAGGATTTCTGAGGTACACTTTTTTTCCTGGAACCGGTTCTCCAATTAATATCTCATTTAAAAATCAGCCATCTTGCTGTTGCAGAAATAATGCAATTGTACATGAGTGAACATATGGTAAGTGCAAACAGAGAGAATTTCTTTCTGTATCATTCTGATTTTTTTATTTTGTCTAAGACAAATAAATAATTTATATACACACACAAGCACACATTCAGCATCAACACGTAGTAGCAAAAAAGCTGAGGAAGGGATAGCTCATATAGTCATACACACATGCAAGACACATGTACAACATAGATAGGATATATACTTTCTTTTGACCTCAAAATAATGAAAGTGCCACAGAATTAGCATTTTAAAGATATGAGGCAAAAAGAAGTAGTAAAAATCTGACATAAAGAGCCTATCAAGATGATGTTGTTTTGAAACAATGTACCTGCACTGTTTATGCCTCCCTCACAGTTGGCATCTATTTTACCTGATCGCTTTCAGCTCAACAACCTTCAGGAGCTAAACAACCTCAGGCTATCCTGAGGGCCACTTCTTTCAAAATACCATAAGATTTTTTTGCATCTTACCTACTTACCTTTTCTACCATAAACAGACTTCAAATCTTGAAAAAAAATGCGAATTTTTAGTTGTATCATAAATATTCTACAGCAAGGTGGATTTTTTTTTTCACAAGTCTTATATACCACAAAAAAATCAATACTATTTATTTGTTAATTTTTGATAATGGTAGTATTTTTCTAGATGTTTCAGTCTGGTGTCTATCAGTAGTCATTATATTTTCTAGATAACACGTTATAATCTTTTTTTTCACCTCCTTGCATGCAAATAACCTGTCAGCATCTGCTCTTCCATTTTATAGTTTTTTAATCATCATTTTTTGTTAATTCCAGGCAAATTAGACTGCAACTTAATCTTCATTTCTTTTACCCAGAGGAATGAACTCAAGTGTTTTAATACACTCCTGCTCTCCAATTTGCCCATTTCTAGGAAACTTTGAAGAAGGCTGCATCCTTGTGACATACACAGAGGATCTGAAAGAAAGGTATATCCATTTTCTCAGAATCTTTGTTTTAGGCTCTGTGCAGGCTCAGGCATGCAGCAACTCATGCTTGCTTCATAATTGTGCTAAAGATACAACATCTAAATAAACCTACACAGGATTGTTCAAATCCCCTATTCTCCAAAACTGAAGAATGCACAGGTTTTATGCAGTTCAACATTTATGCAGTTTTTCCCATAGCTTCATATGTCCCATAGGACATTCATATCTTCCCATAGCTTCCTTTTAAAAAAAATTATCAAGTGCTCAAATTTGAGTTCTTTCCCTCCTTCTGTAAATTTTTTGTGACATCTCATTTTGTCAGAAACATTTTGATTACTATTGTCCTTTTTGCTATTAAGAATCCAATAAGCAAGACCAGACATCTTAGAACATTTTCAACTAGCTAATTAGCTAACCTTTCTTTACAACCAGTTTTAGCCAGACATGTGCAAGAAAACCTAAATATAAACACCAGATAGAGAGGGAAAAAAGTACCTGCAGACTTAGGTTGCAGACAATCTAAGAGGCCAATATAAATATTAACTAAATACCTTACATAATAATAATAGCAAGTTGTAAGAGAGTTTTTACACTGTCTCATGAGTCCAAAATGCCCAGCACCACAAATTAGGGGCAATCATGAAAATCAGGCAGAGACTAAAATAGACTTGCAGTTAAAGGGAAGATTGTCTTGACAGTATTTCTTTGACATTATAAGCATGATAAGACTCCATATATGTTCAGACCAGAAAATGGCAAAAAGCCATAAAGATTAACAGTGATTGGGTAGGAAGGACATACTAAATAAAGAGTAAATTAAACATCCATTAGTTATTTGCTCTTAATTCAGTATATTAAACTGATTACTTGTTATTTAAGAGCATACAAATTTGGAAAAAAAAAAGTCTTAAAATGAAAACCTCAAAAACTTGATCTATGTGTTTATAGTAAAAACTTAAACAAAACTTAAAACATATTGAGAAAAAATCAATCAAGACATTATGATAAATTTACAAAATTAAGCATAATAGTTTGGATATCTCACTGCTAGCATGTGTTGGCTGAAAAGGTTGTGGGATCTCTATCAGTAGAAAATTTTAAGAACAGATCCTAACAAGCTGTCCCTTACTTAAAATAGGGGGACAGACTAGAGAATACTCTGATGATCTTCCAGGTCCAGCTTTCCTTTGGCAAAGATCATACTTAACAGACAGCTTTCAGAAAATGTACATTAGTGACTGCTAAAATGAACTCATTTCACATTTCAGTTTCAGATAAAGTACCTAGGTATAGCGGGTAAAGAAATAACAGCAAGTTGGGAATTAAGGTAGATAAATAAAGAGCTAATAAACCAAGGAAGACAAACAAATCATATTTACATCTGGGAAACTTATACTAATCAGCCCTTTAAAAAAGCAGAATTACCTCTTCTTAAAATACAAGCTTAGCCAAATAAATTATATAAAATTCTCCTTTTTATTTTGGAAATCTAATACCAAGTCCAGTACCAAATCCTTATAATTCCTAAATTTTACTTGTGCATATTGATGTTTTGTTAGAGCTGGGCCTTTGGGGTTTGTTTTTATTTGGGGTTATCACCAGCATAAACATTTCTACGTCATCAAATAAAGCCTACAGACTAAGATATTAGCAATCACTTTATTCTTTGTCTCAGAACTTCTGGTTGTGTTGTCCAGGTTAAAAAACAGTGGCTCTGGAAGCCAAAAAAGGGCTAATCATTAAATATTTCTGAGGAATGGAAAAGTTTATCTTCATTTTCTGACATCATCAGAGAATGGTAGCAACATAAAGAACCCCAACTTTTTGTATCATTTGCCCATCTTCTAACAAGTATCTTGTGAGACTATGTTTGAATAAGTTACACTCTAGGTTTTCTTTTGTTGCCCTTGACAAGTCAGTTGAAAGTCTGATGGTGCTCATTCTCAAAAATTTATTTCTATTCCTGATGTGTTTTCCCATTTAAAAAAAAAAAAATCTTAGTCATGTCTTGTTATATTCCCTTATGCAAAATTTTGCTAAATATTTTGTTTCCTTTGTTAATTTTTTATGTATACCATATATTTGTAGACTGTTATCTATCATCTGCTGTTGCAGTAGTGTGGTTACAAGTAAAATTATGTGGTACTAAATATGTGACTAATTATTTGAAAATTGTATTTTTGTGGTAACTGCTGCTTTGGTATGCTTTTCTGGTCACTCCCTTTTCTCCATAATGATTCTGGTCGTTCTTCTCTGAACTCACTCCAGTATGTCCAACTTTCTGATAAATCACTTCCAGAATGTAACATAATATTTTAGCTGCAGCTGCACTACTACCATATCATTAGCTATTAATGTGATGAACATTGATATTGGTTGATGTGGTAGAATGATTTGATATTTTGAAACAGATTCATTTTTAACTGAGTTAACATTTTAAGTTAAGTTTTTGGCATTCACTCCATATTTTGTAAGGCATAATCTGGAAGAAGAAGATAAAAATATGGGTGATTTGAGAGGAGTCTAAACTTTGAAAATATGCAGAGATTTTAACAGTTAGCTTTATCCCGTATCAGGATGAGCAGAGTGCTAAAAACCAGAGAAAACAGCCATTATTCCGGGCCTTCTGCATTGGATAATGGCCAATAATGAGACATTTGACATGAGTCACACTCAGTCCAGGTTCCTCACATTCCCCCAAACATCTTTACTTATCAAACTGTGCAAGATGTGATCTGTATTATTCTTACCTGGTCTGAGTGTCTCGGCCACATAAATTGTAACTAGAATGTTTTTCTTTGATCTGCTCCATGAGAATGAATCCAGAATTGATAGTTGAAAGACTGCAGATATATTCAAATGACTGTCAACTAAATATCTCAGTCAATTTTTAATAAAACATAGCTACTTAATCTTTACCATCCATGATATAAATTTCAATAGTTTATTGTAGGTGATCGTTTGCTTTTAGCCTCATGTATCAGATTTACAGAAAATTAAGTGTGAAATGCTATGGAGCCAAATCATTCCTGTGCAGTAGAAGAAGATGTAAAAGTTACAAAGAGCTTTAATTCCTTGCCTCCTCTCTAAGAAGCAGAGAGAGCACTGTCTGTCCTCATCCAGAAAGTCCTCTGGGATAGTTCTCTCACTTGCACTGGGGATCTAATCCTGTATTCTCTTATAGTCATCCCAGCCCCACCCCTGTATTTGTACGTCCCAATGCACACTGTATGGATGATAGTTTAACAGAAGATAGCTTGTTTACACAGAAACTCTACAAAACATGGTGAAGATAGTTTGAATCACTTCTATGGTGGAAAACTCTAGGCAGACATGCTCTAGTGTATGTTGGGGTTCTTTGGGCCTGCTCAGTCTACAGAGCCCAAAACAAGGTTAATACATTGAAACCTTTTTTAAAAAACCAAACCAAGCAAATTAAAAAATCAACCAAGCCACCAGGGACTGAAAGAAAGAGAACTGGTATCAAAATATTCTAGGGATCTTCATGAAGGACTTCTGGTTTCTGAGAGTAAATGTGTGTCCTCCATAGGTATGAGGTCCAATATGGATTTTTTTTTAAAGGAAATAAAACTTTTTGGTAATAACACTGAGGCCTTATTTTGTCATAGTAAATGTAGATATCTTTCTGAGGTATATAAATTTAGAAGACCAGTTAGTTGTCCTATACTTTTTCTAGTATCCATGAAAAGACATGAAAAATCTTTAAGACAGGTTTCATACACCACACATACACCAGTTAGTCTCTGCCTAACTGGATATTTGTGATTTTTCCAGGTGAAAAGCATGAGATGCTACAATTAATACTGAGAATCATCATTGATGAAAATCGTTGAAGGAAATAAATGGGGTTTGACCTTTAAGTTTACATGAAGCATAATAACTTTATTAAAGTATCAAGTTTTAAGATTCCCAGACTAGCTACACATAATTTAAAATGCTTTTGAATTAATATTTCTGTGCCTTCATTTCCCATCTACCTAATAAATAAACAAACAAACAAACAAACAAAGGTACTGAATACCTCTTACTTCACTGAGTATTATTAGGAAAAGCTAAGAATAAACACGTAAAAGCCTATAAAAAGATTTACTGATCAAATAATTTAAAATATAACTTCTTAACCAAAAATCTTAATGTATATTTCAAAGCTGTATATATGCATGTATCTTTCTCAGGAGATGACTCGTAGTTTGTATCTTGTTACGCATTCTAATAATTGACTTGATTTAAACAAGATGTTTAACCTAACAGCAACTATTTTGATCAGTAAAGATAAATTAACATTTAAACTTCTTTTATTCTGAGATAAAATTGAATTATTAGGTGAAGAGACATTTATAAATGAAATAAACTTGGAACTCTCCCCAGCCAAGAAAACAGCAGGCATAAGCAAGGTTTTAAATGTAATTTAGTAACCAGATGAGAAATCTGAACAGACTATTTCTTTCTCTCTTAGTTTGTTGTTTTTTTTTTTACCAACCCTTAAGGCACAAATAAATTTAAATATAGTCATTCCTTAATTTGAAGAGAAAAATATGTCAATGAAAGCAAAACAGGAAAGAATTTGGAGATCTTATACAGCAAAAACTGTGAGCAAAGCCAAAGAGAGGGATCCATGAAAACCCACTTTAACAGATCTGTTGTCTATGTTAGGCAAAACTCTTTTTCTTCTTACAAATTGAGATGTGAACAATAAATCTTGGTGTCAGAATCAGATACCATACTCAGTTCTCTGCTGATTAAATATACAAATCTTTTACTGCCCTGAATCTTTTTACTGCCCTGGCGGATAGAAATTAAGGACTGCACAATGAACTGAATTAAAGTTGTATAGCAATCTCTATTCCAGTGACTTCTAGATATGCTGTGTAAGATTTTGTCATTTACTACCTTTTACATGATTGATTTTACAATCTTAATGATGTTCCTTTGATGTTTATCTTCAGTGAGATAGAAAATCTACCCAAAATTAATTGAGAGCACATCTCTGAGATCTTGGCAGATGGAGAGACCTTATATCAGGCTCTAGGACAAAATGAATGTTATCAAAATGAACATGCCTTCTATAACTCCCCATGTCCTAACAGGTCTGCTGGTTATCATTTACCTATATGACAGTGGGAAAATTAACTTGATTTTAAAGTATTTCTCTTGCAAGCAGATGAGAGAAAAAAGTAATTTGTTGCAATTTGCATCATTTGTCTGATCTGAAAACTTTTGTGTGCCCATTGTGCAGCACTTTCAAACGACCCTTTTTTTTTTTTTTTTTTTTTTTTTTTTCCCAGAAAACCAAACTTCATAATGCAGTACTGCTGAGCTTTCACTGCAAGAATGAAGTTTCACCCCCTATTCACAGTTTGGGGTTAGTCTACTGCAGCATGACTCCTGCAACACCAGCTACCAGACAATAAACACTACTTTGGCACAAACTTAGAATCATAGAGTTCTTTTAAGAGATCAGGTCTAACATACATAATCATTTATTGGAAGTTAATTCTGAACATTGGGGTGACTATGGGAAAATCAACAAAAATATTAAGTGAGAGTGAAACAATATGAAGAAAGATTGTCTCATCCAGTTAGTTTCAGAGGCTCCATTTCAGCTGGGTGTAGTATTAACACCCATTAATGTATATAACTATGTAGATAATAGATATATCTATCATGGAATCATCAGAGTTGGAAGGGACATCTAGAGATCATCTAGTCCAACTCCCCTGCTAGAGCAGGAACACCTAGAGCACATCGCTCAGGACTGCATCCAGGAGGGTCTTGGGAATCTCCAGAGAAGGGGACTCCACGACCTCCCTGGGAAGCCTGTTCCAGTGCTCTGTAACC
>JAOXNG010000012.1:143391110-143409344 GCA_028566535.1 Scolopax minor
CTTTGTAGAGGAAGTCCTAAGGCATGGGGGTGGGTGGCTAGCTCTGGGCAAGTCACTGTTCGGATGAATCCATCCCAGATGGATTTTCATCAACATCCTCATTTATCTGGTTCTCCATTTCCAAAGTCCCATACCTATTTTGCAAGTGTAACTGGGAAGGTGAGGGGGGCCAGGAAGGGTTTTCTTGCCCCTCCAAGGCAGGACCTTCCTCCATCCCTCGTTGTCCCTTGAATCCCTCTCTTCTGCCTGGTGACAGGCAGGATGGAAGTCATCCACCTCCAGTAGAGGTTCTACACGGTGCTTATGCTTCAAGGAATGACTCCACCAATCTATTTCCCTTTCTCTGATGTTTCTAAGTCTTTCGACCTCTTCCTTCAGTTGAACTACTCGCCTGAGCAGGTAGTTTATTTGATCACACTGCACACAGGCAGTGTCTCTGGCTCCCTTGGGGACAAATGCCAGGCTTAGGCATTCACTGCAGCCGGAGACCTGCACCGCCACATGTTTTTGCAGGAGCTCGGTCTGAGCTCCTACTGTCTTCTGTGTGGTGCATTTTGCATGTGCTGGGGCCATGTTCTTGTCTGGCGCTGGGAGAGGACCAACCCCTGTTGGCTGCTTCCCACATGCTCTGTGCACGCACACCTGTGCACTAATGTACCTGCCCTCATGCTCATGCACACCCGACACACGCTCTGAACTTGCTGCAACTACAGCTGCTTTTAAATATGCCACTGCTCACCCAGCCAGCCCTCAGACACGTCAGCCTCTCATTCCCTCGTAAGATTCCCGAGTCCTTTTGGGCCTCTCCACGTAGGGGAGGGGAAGAGAATTTATAAGTTGAAGTATGAACCAGGCTGTGCCACGTGACCTGAGGTCTGCCATGGTTCTTATCCCATTTTATATATTAATACAAACATAAGCCCAGCAAATTCCTTATATTCAAAACTACCAGTCAAAATTCACAACAAAGCCCCAGCTGATGTTTTGGTAAACTCATTCAACTTGATATTTAATTTAACTGCTTCTAAAACTAAGTTTTCAGAGCACTTTACAGTGACAGCAAACACTGTATGAATATTACCAGCTCTGTTATTCACTCTGCTTTAATGGAGTGCATTTATACATCGTGTACCGTATAAAAGTGTGTGTATAAAACATTTTCAAAGAGACATGTACAGTATCTTCACTTAGCTTAAAAACTGCAATAAAATGAAAACTTGACCAAGCAGATGAGCCACTGCCAAAAGTGCAAATTAATAAATCACAATGGTATCCAAGCTTGATAAAACTCTCCTCTTATTTACAATAAACAGAATCATAATGCATTGACTCTCAAGCTCCTGAAAAACAGTTGATCTTTATACTGAAAGTCACTATGTTTGGTATGTTTTCAAAAATCAGGTTCCAATTGTGGACTTGTCTTCGTGAAAAACCTGTTGAAATTCCTGTTGTGCTGCTTAGCTATTGATACAGTAACAGTTATGGTAGTACTTCAGGTGAATAGTGGATCTCATATGTTGTAATGTCACAAATGTATTATTCTAAATATTATAATCAACTATTTATATTGCACTAGAAACCATTAGGCAATTAGTATGGACCCTTGAGCCAAGATGTCATGTCATTCCTTATGATACACCATTCACTAAGCACACAGTCTGGTGTTACTTTCTGGGCTTGTCTATCTCCCATCAGTTCAGGTAACAACATTATTCATCACAGCTGCCAAAAAGCCAACTGTGTTCCTGATTTTCACACCAAGCCCCCATTGTAATTACAGCTCAGAATCCTGCAATTATTTCTTCCATTAAGTCACACAGAACAACTCCTTCCTCAAGGTCATTCCTTTCTAAATTTTTATCAGGTAAAGGAAAAGAATGGAAGTCACTGAAAAAGAAGATGAAAAATACCTATTAGGTCATCTGTTCCTTCTCTCTGCCAGAGTGTGATTGCTCCTTATTGTTCACTTGAGCACGTTTTCTCAAGCCAAATTTTAAAAGACATACACAAAGTGTATTCTATCACTTTCTCTAGGAAACAATTCCAGACACTAGTATTTAACTTTGTCAAGAAGCTTTTCCTTCTTCATGTAGCATTTTATCTGTCTTAATTTTATTCTATTGCTCCTAATGACAGACTTTTAAAATTATACTGTGCTAAATAATTTTTTAATATCCTTGATGTTTATACCCTCCAGATATTTAAAGATTATTATAGTCCTTTTGGATTTGTCAGCACACACCTTCAATCGTTCTATTATTTCAAAAGCTCCAGAAATTTTACAAGGTATACAGAAGGATACACTCTGAAATGCAAAGAGTCAAGAATGTGTCCATAATGTAAACTTTTAAAAGATAAAATAATAGAGTAAATGTCAACCATGTAGAAAATACTCAGGCCACTTACTACCCAGTGAGATATTGAGGAATATGATTGCATATATGGGAGAGAAATTCTTTACTGTCATGCATGATAGCATAACATCACCTTTATTTATAAATGAGGTAAATGGAGTGGGTCCAGTAGAATATGGGAAGTTGTGTAACAGTGTTCAAAAGCTGAAGTATCAACTTAATACCTAAGGCTAATAGTATATCTGCATTCCTGTGCAAATACCTACATACTAGATTTGTTTATTTGGAATAAGGGAACATAAGGGTTGCCTCTAGGTACAGCTAGCATTAGCCAGCTTACCTTCTTCAGCTAAAGTAACAGAGAGTAAGAGACTGATTTTCTCAAGAAACTGTACTTTGTCCATGTAGTTATTCATAATACTCTAAGATATTAAAAAGTGAAAGGTGAGTTAGACACATACTACTTTGTGAAACAGAAAATTAGGAGTCATGAAGCAAGGTATCAAGGAAAACATTTTTCTTACAAATAAATAAATTTTGTCTCAAAAAATGACATTACTGCAGGAAGTTATCTTGCATGAACATTATGTTCTTTTTGAGAGGATGCTCTCCAAATTATATATACTAAGATGTATATGCCTGATTAACTTTTAAAAGATAATATTGAAAACATTGGTCTTTCTATCTTAATATTTCTAAATATGTCAGGCACATCCATAAAACTTGATGAAGGACTACCTGAAGGAGAATATTATGAAATCAGTGGAGTCAGTGAGGGGATACTGCATCTCCCCACTTCATGAAAATTGTAACCAGCTCTTCCACAAAAGTTGTCAGACAGCTGTTTTTGATGGATCACTTCATTATTAATCAGAAAACCACAGTGACATAACAGCTTGCACTGTTGCACTCAAGCTCTGATGCAACTCAGTTGATCTCACCTGAGCTACAGCAGGATTGTTGGGGGTTTTTTTAATCAGTTTTGCATGGTATACACCAATTGCAAGTTACACACAGTGAAAATCACTGAGGTATTAATGCAGCTTCTTAAAGAAAGAAGAATGATCAGCAACATCTGTATCATAACTGAAATGGCCAGTGAAAAACACTTGATTCACATCGTTAGGGTCATTCATAACATACAGTAAAAGTACTGCATGGGTATTATGGGTTTTCTCAGCATTTCTGTTAAAATGCAATACATGTTATCAAAATTTGAGGGGAAAAAGAATATTTTTTCTGAGTACTTCCTTTTCTGTTAAACTACAAGCACCACTTATATTTTCCAGGCAGCTTAATGCAGGCAGAAGTAGGTAAACAAAAATGGTAAAACAAGTAAAAGAAAAATATAGAAATGGGAAACAGCATGGGATTAAGAAAAATCGAATCTAGTGTTTCCTGCTCAACATACTGGAACAATTTTAAATTTTAGCAACCACAGATTGGTCTCTATTATTAGCTATTTAGAAATATTTCATAACTTTATCCTTCTGGCTTGCACTTTCTAACTTCAAATTTTAAGTTTTTGAAAATGTCATGAACTGTTTTTGTAGGTAATAAAAAGTGACATATTTAGGACATCAGAATGTCTGGAAATAGTTAACATCATCCACTACAGTTATTGAGACCACTCTTGAAGTAAATACTGCCTCAAAACAAGGATCATTGCTACCATGCATACAATTATGGATTTCAGTACTGTTGGTACTTTGATTTTGCACTAGTTCTGGAGCTCTGACATTAGCTGGATTAGCAAGAATGTGTGGCTGTACCTTAAAAACACAGGTTTTATACATATAGGTTGGTATTATGTTCTAAATGAACTATATTAAGATACTTTTTAAAAATTATTTAAAAATTATACGTTAAATAATATAATATTTGTAATGTGTTTCTCATACTATTATTAAATATAATTTCAATATACAGTTTGGTTTTTTTCCCTCAGTAGTACATCTTTGTAAGAAGTATAAAGAACAAAAATTTGGGAGTGTGTGTAATTGAATTTCAGAGGATGAAATCTGGACTCTCTATGATACATAAGAATAGTTCCCATTGCAGGTTCAGAACTGAAGTGCCAAATGCTTTCTGTAAAGTTTCAAATTCAGAATAAACAAAAAGAGTTGCTTAGCTTTCATGTCATATTAATATAGGGAACACAATACTGGAACCTGAAAAATGGATAAATTATGTCTTTTTTTCTACTTTTAACATTCATTATTCTAACAAATTTTGCGATGTTTTTGGGAGCAATTATGTGGGTTTTTTTTCCCAAATTGACTCATCTCATTCTAATTAAGAAGATAATAAAGTTGTTGAAGGGTGACAACTGATTTATCAAATCTTCAGAGCTGAAATCCATTAGGTATTTTCTATTAGTGGTTAAGGAAGCCTCTGCGAAACAAAGGAATAAGAAATAATATTATCACCTCTTTCGTTCTCCTTCCATCTTGCACTATGAACTATGCAAGTAATAGTCACTTGTGACAATATGAAAAAAGGCAAAACTCTTTTCCATCTACTTTGCTGCAGGCTAATGCTGTTGGTTACTCCACTAAAAATACATTGCTTTGTGAAAAACTCTTATGCTAGAGATAGCAGAAAGCAGCTGTGGTCCTGCCATATGCAACACAAGGTACAAGTCTGCATGGAAAACTTTATTTTCTAGGCAATTAATGTTCTGCTCTAGACATTGCTGTTGCAGTACTAAGAGTATTGGCAGAAAAAACCAAACAATTAGCAGTTTTACAAATAAATCTCCCAAACTTGAGTTATCTTGATGGGTTTGTATTAATCGTGGATAGAGCAATGCAGGTCAGATAAAAGAATAAAATGACAGAAAGGAATAAAACTATGCCAACAAAATAGGTGAGATTTCTGGAATTGTTAAAGCTAAGAAAAATGAATACTATTGTTCCTGTGATTACTAGGTACTAGCAGGGATGAAAAAATTATATTCTATTGAAGTCACCTTTGTAGGTCACATGACCAGATCCAACACCTCTGACTTTGAACGGCATTGAGCTGCAGAAGTTTGAAAGTGTATCAGAGAAGTGTCATCTTTCCTTCTATTCTCTTGTAGTCATTTGCTTATGGTTACTTTTGGAGACAGATTTTGGGCTAGCTGATCCTTTAATCTGATCTACTCTGAGTAGTCTAGTCCTATGTTTCTGTGTTTATAACCATTGTATAAATGGGGTTGTGGTATAAAATGAGGTCATTATATAAAATAATAAAATTTAATTCAAGTTATTACTAATGCATTGCCTAGAATTATCCAAGGCATCCATTTCTCATTCTCTAACTCCAAGTAAACTTTGCATAATTATTCTACATCTAATTTTGAGAAAACATTGAATTCAAACTGTTGCCATACGGTTTAAATTCCATAGTTAGTTACAAGGTAATGTCTGTAGTCCAGATTGTATGTTGTCAGCAAAAGTGTAAACTCAGAAAAAAAGAATTCAAAATTATTAGAAATAAACAGAAGTAAATAGGAGTATAAGTAATTTCAAAGCTTCCACAAACATTTTGAAACTGAGGCTGATGTTAGTCTATGTCTTAATTATTTTAACACGCTGACCATGAAATCTTATTGCTATATGCTCAAAAGCTAAAAGTCAGATGTTCCAATTTTCCCCTGTAAACATGGAGAATAATAATGAGAAGTTCCCACTTCTATATAATATTATTGTACATAAAATATGCTGTATGCACAATTGTATCTTCCAGTGTGCCAACAGCACCTCTACAAGGGGAAGGGGGGTGTTAAATGTTGGAATATGGAGCAAACTGTAACATACGGTTAAAGGCACATAGTAGATCACAACAAAGGGAACAACTATGATTACTCCACCATGGCTTTTTAGCGTCTGTTGGTGACACGTGATGTTAGGAAGACTGAAACATAAATTATGAATGTAGAGAGATAAGCAAAGGGAAGAGAGAAATATGCACTGAAGAGCTATTGTTTCAAAGTTTTCATGCAGGAAGCAACTACATATTTTAAAATATTGGCTGTGCATCATGGAGAAGTAGGTCCAAATTAAAAAAGAGCCCTTAATTTTATCAGTGATTGATTGACAAACCAAGAAATAATGCACATTTTTTTGGCAAATCGCACTCATCTCTTCTTCATCCTTCTGAAATCCTTCATCCTTCCTTCTTCATCCTTCCACAGCAACATGAACACCCAGTCACAAAAATCCTCCACATATAAATGCAGACAAATTACAAGTGATTAAACTACAAAAGAGTTTAACTAACAAAATGACCATAGCAATTGGATTTGTTCCCTAAATTTTGAAATTTATTTATTTGTTTCTCTGAAGTCAAGGACATACCTTGTTTACAAAATTATTATTTATCAGATCTGAAGTCTAATAATTATCAATCTTGGATCAGGCATTATTGTTGTGGTTTAACGCCAGCCAGCAGTGAGGACAGTGCAGGCACTCACTCACTCCTTGCCCCCATGAGATGTGGAAGAGAATCAAAAGAGTAAAAGTGAGAAACCTCATGGGTTGCAATAAAAACACTTTAATTACTAAAGGAAAAGCCATCCACGCAAGCAAAGTAAAATAAGGAATCCATTGACTGCTCCCCACTGGCAGGCTGGTGTTCAGTCATGTCCAGGATTGTAGAGCTCTGTTATACATAACAGTTACTTGGGAAGACAAACACCATAACTCCAAAGGTTCCTCTCACTTGCTTCTTCTTCCCCTAGTTTTATATACTGAGCATAATGCTGCATGACACCACATGGCATGGAATATCCTTTTTGAATAATTGGAGTCAGCTGTTCTGGCTGTGTCCCCTGCCAACTTCTTGCACCTTCCCATCCTACTTACCAGTGGGAGGGTATGAGGAGCAACTTCACCACTTAGCAACAACCAAAACAACCAGTGCACTATCCACACTATTTGCCATCCCAAATCCACAGCACTATACCAGGTGGTAGCAAGAAAGTCAACTTTATCCCAACCATGACATGTTAGTCATGAAAATCTGATGTTTCTTAACTGAATTCTATAGGACTACATATTGTAGTTTATAGTTGCAGTCTAAAGCCGTAAATGGGATTCAAGATACACACTGTAAATAATAAGTAAGAGGTGTAATAGCATCCTTGACTAAACCACAATTGTTTTCCAAGATAATTCATTTCATTAGCAAATTCATTTTGTGATCCTTCGTTTGCATTGTTATATAGACCTTACTTACTTTGAAAGGTATGTAATAGCTACTTTTAAAAATTTGATATTAGGCTGAAATGGCTCTGTAGAGTGGATAAGAAATTAGTAGTTTAATTGCTTTCTTTTAATGTCTTCTGAAAGAGTTCATTGATCTAAGAAGCTGACAGTATAATCATTACTCTAAAACAATTGCATTCAGAATGTATTCACAAGGTGTTTTCTTTTGGTCTTGGGATGACTTTTGTATTGTTTTTGTTTTGTGTTGCTAGAGCATGAGGGAAGCTGCCGCTTAGACTTCAGTAATAGAGCAAAGGGTGCTTAGAAAACACATGAAATACCCTTTTTCATCTTGGAAAAATTAATAGAAAACAGAATAACAACAACAAAATACTGGTTAAATCTGTTTGAAACGTGCAGAAGTACAATATCAATAATTGTTTGCAAAACCTTCCGTTATTCATATGACTCAAATCCTTTGAAGTGACATGTATTTTGGTGTGACTGTGGTCTGCCATACTTGCTGTTAGCTTTCCCCATGGTTCTTTTTAAGCAATTGCAGATCTGAAATATCTCCTGTTCCATTGTGGCAACTTCTGAAAATGGAGCAGTTTGACATAGCAACCAGGAGAATTTTTTTCCTGTTATTGGCTTAGACACAGGCCAATTACATGACCTCGAAAAAATTATTTGGACATTTTCTTTAGTACTACCTATGTATTTTGATAGTAAGTCTTAGCACAGGGACCTTTTTGGCACTGTGGATCTAAGAAATGTTTAGGTGAAAGGTTCAAGTTTTAGCTGAGTCTTTCTAGCAGCATAATACAAATGAAAGATTTACAGAGGTAGAGTCTAGGGATCACTCACAGATGAGCTTAAAATTGCCATTAAAAAAGGGATTTAGAGTGATTCAAGAGATCTGACTGGTTAGTTTTTGATGGTGAAAATTTATGAAAAAGTCTCAAATAATTGTTCAAAACAACAGGGAAAATTTCAGATAAAATCATTTAGTCAAATATATCACAAAAGCCTGGTAATCCGTACAGTCTTTGTTGGCAATTTGTGTGAAGAGAATATTATTCTATTGGAAAGGTACTAACCTGATATATTAACTAAAATGTGCAGACAGGTTAACTAATCTTTCTTGTGGGGGGAGCTTTTATATGAATAACAAGAAGGGTCATTAGTGAATTTTTATTTTATCTTTTTTTGTAAACTGAAGTCTATTAAGACTGAAACAAAGACAAGATATGCATTCCTTTTTTTGCTAAGAGAGCAGCTGTAGTAGAAATAGTTGCAATTTGAGTTTCCCATGTCCACACAAGTGCATTTTAGTTCTTACTGCAGAAATTACTTCTAATGGCAGATGCGTTCAGACTCCAAGCTCATTCAAGCCTCTCTTCTGTGCTCGGCCTCTAGACTGCCAACCAGGATGTCAATTATTGTGAATTTTTCAAAAAAGGTAATTTGTTGTCCTCCTGGAGCAGCCTGGAAATAAGGTAAAGAAACCTTGAAAGGAATCAGTTATCCTGACACAGCCACTTTACACTTGATGTTGATCTCTACTGTCACGAACAAAGTGGGTGGTAGTTTATTCTTGCTGGCAGCAGGCATAAACAATCAACTGCTCAGTTTGTGAAATGAAAAAGAAAAAAAATTCATTTTTAAAAGGAAAGAGTCCATGAGAAGGATGACAGATCATTGTAAAGGCTTTATTTTATTTTCAGAACTCTGTTAGTGGACAGTACAATGACTCTCATATTCATTCATAACTTTCATAATGACATAGTGTCCACACTAAATCTGATTATTTGCCTTAACCAAAGGATTTTCCTTGAAACTATTTCTTCTTGTCTTTGATCTAAACATGTTCCTACTTGACGACTGTTAGTTCCATCTTCACCTTAGATTTCCTCTATGGAAAAAAGCTGAGTATATCACAATAACAAGATTTTAGAGAGTATAGAAACTTTATTTACAAAAAGCCAGAGGATTTTTGTAGGACTCCTTAAATTCTAGCAAGGCAAGGGGATAGTATAGTGTGGAGAACAATCATAAACTACAAAAGCAACAAAGCAGATAAATGCAATGTACTCGAAACTATATGGAGATTACCTGACACCTGTATTTGTTCAGGCAAAGGTTGCCAGTTTATTAGAGCAGCAAAGGAACCAGTCTCCAGGTGTTGGATTGGGTTTCCAAGGGCAGCCCAAGGCCATGGTCTGAACTACTAAATGTGATTCGATGTACGGAGAGATGCCAAAAAAGAGAAAACATGAGCTTGGGACTGATGGCTTTATACAGATGGTCAATGAGAGGCAATATGACAGAAATGGATACAGTAGCCAGGACTGAGCTTTCACCATTTAAAAGGTAAATAACAAACACCACATTGTCAAAGGATAATTGAGGGATATTGAAATGTGAAACTCATTATGAATATTTGTTTCCATGACACACTAACCTCAGTACAAAATTCATGTGTTTTTGCAGGGAGCTTGGGTGATGTCATCCCACAGTGCCTTTGCCCATCTCTGCTGCTGTGTGTTCTCCACGTGTTACACACAACAAAGAGGGCTGAGCAGTTTCCTCAGTTGTTTTAGCTGAATGTGGCCAGGACTGACAGCAAACATTGAAGGAAAGAGTAGACATTTGGCTGGCTGAGAAGAGCAACTCGCAGTGATGACAGGCCTAACAACTTTAACCTTGAACTGGCAGATTTGTAGCTCAACTGTTAAACACACTGTGGTGTGTGGGGCTGAATTTGTTGTTCACTTTTTTTTGAAGTACTGGTGCTATATATTGTCGGAGTGAGGTTACTAGTCCAGATCCACTCTTTTGAACTTGCATGGCAGTTGAGGCAGGTTCTTAATTACTCACAGAAATGTAGTAAAGGAAATGACTGCATTTACGTGAGACTAAATTAAACAAAAAAAGAAAAGAGAGGTACTAACAATTGCGAGGTAACTTCCAAATGTGATACTTCTACTGAAATGTCATATAAATTATTTGTCCTGTGTGTATTCTAGGGTCTTCGTAGTCACAGAATGTCTTCTCAATAATTTCAGGTAATTTTTCATCTGGTAAATATGGTACTACTAATGTATTATTAAATATCCAGTCTGCTTCCAAAGGTGAACAGGCTTAATTGAAGTTATTTAATCTTGTTGTTTTAGCCATGCTCTAAATCAATGAACAAGAAACCTTGATTCTGATACTTATTTTTACATTTGTTCTTCTTTAGTTATTTGCAAAATATATTAACCTACTGATTTTTCAATAGAATATTTCCAGTTAAAAATCATGAATGACAGAGAAAGAACATAGAATGGTTTAAATTGCCAAAATGGACTTAGGATGGCTGCCAGTTTTGAATTAACATTCCTGATTCAAAATGACTGAGAGGTATAAATCGATTTGTTGTTTGAATATTGTCTTGCAGAGTGAACAAAATCTGGGATATCTAGATAATGAGCTAGATATTCAGTTATCTGAAGAAACAATAATAAAAGAATTACTGCTGTCTGCCATAAATAGTGATTTTAGAAAGGGCTAGGCTGCTCTGTACTTTTTTCAGTTTGCTGTTCAGGGCATACGTTATACTGAATTAAACAGAACTATAACACTGAATCAGTTAGAAGAACATACAGGAATAAATACAGCCAAGCATTTATAGATTCTATTGCACATGGTTTTTAAATCAAGGTAAGATAGATAGCCGAATGTATGTAATACAGCAGCCAGAAGATAGAGTCTTTATCCAGTAATAGTAGTAACTTTATGAAATTCTACCGCATATCATGTGAGAGGTTAGACTAGAAGACTAATATGTCTCAGTGTTTTAGTCTTCACTTAAAACTATTAAAAGCACTTTGAGCCTGTCTTCCAGAAAGATGTGAAAGAGAAACAGCAAGGGAAAACATTTTGTGTCTTGCTCACTGTACATCACCAGCTGAAAAGATTAAGGTAATAATGAATGTTTGATGCTGTTGAGGTCAATAATAGTTTTTGTCTTTGTCTTTGGAAGATCAGGATTTCAACTAATGAATTTCTCTGAAGACAGAGAAATTATATGACTTCACAGGAAATATGCACTTGGTAATTGGTTTCTGCATTCACATGCAAAATGGAATGTTGAACCATTATGTTCTACATAATGGTATGCTAAATTTCTTCTCCAAAATCCTTAGATGTTCTCAAGACCACACCAAAGATATTTATTTCAATATATAAGCACTCTTTCAATTCAGATACTACTTTTTGCTGAAAAATAGGAACAAAGAATTTTACTATAAAACTTTATATTGGATAATATGACAATGGAATATTTAAATAGAGGTTCAGCCTTCAGTTTAGAGGTATTGCTAGTGCTGTTATATTTGATCAAATAAGCATGAAAATTCAGAAAATGTCAGTCATATCACTTGTATTTATTAAAATGTGAATGTAATAACATCTGAATATTTTGTAGACTGTATTCAATAGAGGGTTCTTCTTAACCTATTAATCTCTGAATTTGCTATGTGTGCATGTCGTCAACATTTCCCCAATAAACACAATTTCTCTAACAGCTATGTATGCTTATGAACCTAGGAATCAATTAAACCAAAATGAAGAAAATCATCAAGAAATTAGAAAATGTTATAAAAAGCAAATCTTTTCTTCTTTCTGCACCAAATCTCCCATCTTCACAGACCTCCTCAACATTGCTAGATAAAACAGCCACCTTTCCGAGTATAGAACACACTCTGAATAAGTGCCATCAAGCTTAAAAATTTGCTTTTTATTCAGACCATAAAGGGCAAACAAAGAGCTTGTGAGACTGCCCAAGCAAGAAGAAAAGGGCTGGCTCCTAAAAGTGTAAATCTTTTGTAAACAACTGACTGCAACCCCACTTCATAAAGTCCACAGCAGACTGGTCTGCATTTATAAGTTTCAAGACTTGAATGGTGAACTAGACAGGTTTAAATTTGCTTCATTCGCTTTCAGTCCAATGCTGCAAAATTCCTATTAGTTCTCTAACGGCAGTCTGAAGTCTGCTACATTATGGAGTCAAAAAGTAGCAGCTCTTTTCCATGTGTCTTCAATGTAGGGATGGTTTCCTAGAAGGATAAGAGTCAGGAAGTAGACTTATGTATAAAATCAAAACAGTATTAATGCAAGGTATATTATGATTTTACATTGTTTGGGATTAGGTACCTTAATCAGAAGCAAACAAATATAAGTACTAATGTTTCAGTGACATTTATCTATTAGGTTAAACTGTTTGCAAAAGAAATTTATGTGCCAAGGTTATAAAATTCTAAAAGACACTATTTAATTATCTCTCAGTTGAACAAAGAAGTCCAGAAAGAGCATGATACAGGACTAATGGACCAGCAAAAATGCAAAGTACCATTCAGCACTAAAGTAATTGGGCAGAACACAGAAAGAGACCAGGATAAATGATTACTTCATTAATTTTAAAATTAAAGGGCAAGATAAGGCGATCACTATCATAGAGAGTTGTTAAGGTAAAACCAGCTAATCAGCACAATTTAAATGTAAAGAAGTCATCCAATGCCTACCAATTTCAGAAGAGCATGAAATAAAGCAATTTGATGTAGCTTTATCAATCAACCCATACAGATAAGTGGTTTAGTCTAAGAGGTTTCTAATTTATTATAGATTTTGTTTAATACTACTATACATTGAGGATGGACATCTCTCAAATGATATAGGGTTTAGGACAGGCTTATCCAGCACTTTGCAAATTTCAGTGCTTTTCAGGAAATTCCATATTCCTTCCCTCCACAACACTCCTATAAAAACTGTCATCACCCTTTCCACATGAATTCAGTCCTCCTACCTGACCTACTGGCCAACTTTTTAATCTGTTCTTTCTAAGAGAGGTTTTAATCTTGCTTTCTGAGGTGCCTTTCCCCCTTTCTGTTGCATTGACTCATCACTTTTAAAATAAGAAACTGGGCCACCTCCCCAAATGCACTGTGTATGTACAGAAGTCACAAGATGTCCCTTTCTGTTCTTCGTCTGTGAACCCACATGTTAAATATAAGGCATTCTAATTTTGTTCTGTATAGGTTTCTCTGTGAATTCCATTAGAACCTTCTTTAATATTAAATAAATAATAAAGAAATAAAAAAATAAACTATGCAAAAGTTCAAATAGCCTAGAGCCTTCTGCAAAAATACAATCTTATTACTGGCTGTTTGAGTAAGTAGCTTAAATCATATGAAAACGTAGAATACCTCCTGTATCTCTTTCAGTCCATTGGCAATATTCATTTGCTTACTCCATAAGTATTTAATATGCCTTAAATCCAATCCAGCATGCCTGACTAGCAGACTATAACTCTTCATTTATTTATATTATATCCTGGTACTCCCATGGAAATGTAACGTCTCCTGAGACTAAAAGCCTTAGGGCTTGTCCATTATATGCTTAATCTGTTATCAACACATCATTTTGTTTCCTCTTATAGCTGTAAGTGAATTCTGGGACAATAATATGTTAATACTTTCTACTGACAGACAAGATAGTATATAATGAAAACAGGTGTTTTCAATTTATTAACAAAGATGCACTTTGACAATAATGTCTAAATGGGAAAATGTATAACAAAATTTTAAACCTGAAAACATTATTTTCTAGGCTACCTGCCAAATGAAATTTTAAGAGGGAAGTTGGATAGGTTTAGACATAAAACCACACAGATGGAATAAAAGTTGTGACAGCATCTCTCTCCTTTTAAAACATCAACTTTTGACAAAAAGTTGGTTTTATGGATTGAAGATTGAAAAGTAAAATTAGAAATTCAGATTCACATTCTCTTGATCATGTATCAGCCTAGTGTTTTATCTGGATTTCACCTATGGCATGTATAGATTTATTTAGAAGCACTAACTAAAACACTGAGAATTTTCATAGCAGGTTTGAATACCATTTTGATGGCCACTTTCTAATTGTACACTATTAATGAGATCAAGACAAAATGTTCCCAATGTTATAAATCCCATTCAAAAAGGATTCCCCAAAAGCCCTCTGGAGGATCAGCAAACTCCAGGAATTTCATTTTGGAATATGTTGCCAGACAAAAAGAAAATACTCACCATTGCAATATATAACAAATGTTCCTTCCAGATAGCTCTACCTTGCTTTGGTCTGAGAGACAGAGAATACCATCCTGTTCTTTTGGTAAAACACTCATGGATACTACTGGAGTACACAAATTGGTGCTATTTATTGAGCTATTATTAGGAAAGACAGTGAACTGGAAAATCAAATCTGAACATCCTTTCATTCTGAAAAAGTTTGGATTCAGATCAAACTCTGGATCAGAACTCTGCAGCTATATTTAAATGATATGAAGTTGACAGAAGAAGCATTTCAATATTCTGTAGTGCTAAAATTCTACAGTTTTTACTATATATACTATACACTATTTACTATATAGTGTTTATAGCATTAAGGTACTTTTGGCTAGTACAATTACATTTTTATACTATGGTTAACCAAGACAAATGTAATTTATACATACACAGGTATTTTTAAATGGTATAATCTTGGACTTTGGTCATCTGCTACACTTGCACTCATTTTAATGCAGACTTACATAAAGGAATGTGGTCTAAAATTAAAGGCCAAAACATTGAAACCTGTGGCTTCAATGTCTTCTGCCATTATTACTTCTCAGCTTGCAATCAAGGGTAATGTTTTCTATGACTATAACATACTGTCAGAAATTAATTCGTCTTTCTAATTACATTACTGTCCATATTTTGTGTGGGTGTCAGCAAGGAGACAGAAGGTAGATGTGATGTAATATTTTCATGGATGTGTATTTTTATATTTTCTTTACTAACATTTTAAATGCTCTGGAATTATAATGATTCTTTGTTCCTTCTCATTTTTTTGTTTTAAAATAACTGGGTGTATGGTTCTCATTTCTGTAAGTGATATGGAGGTGTTATAAGGGCTGAAGAATAAGTCATGTATTTAAATAATGCATAAGGTGAAGAATTGAATCTATGAAATTATACAGGGCAGAATTTATATCAGGCATACAGATACATTTTAAGGAGCTCCCTGCAAAAAAAAATGGTCTAAAGACAGCAATCTCAAATAAATCTGGAAGTAATGAAAAGAGGACAATGCATTATTAACTGAATAACAGCACCATACAAAAGAGCTATCTGGGTTACACAGCCAGGATGACTTGTCTCCTTGTATCTGCACTGCCCTGTATGGATTCATTAGCTTCTGTCCCTGCAGCTTGGGGAGAGATCACAGTGGGGTTTAACACAAAATGTAGACACATCTTTATGTGCTTCACTAACAAGTGTTTTTATTCAAAATTCATATCACCAAAAAGTTTTTTCTCCTTTCTAGATGGGACAGCACTTACACACTGCAGAGCAAATAAATTAAAGCATGGCTTCTGCCACCAACTCAAGGTGGTCTCACTGGAAGTGTAACTGCCAGGAGCTGCAGTTACTCGCAAAATGAATTGTTGGTGGTGTTTTCAAAACAAATATGATGACAAAGGGGCCTGAGGTAGGGAGTATTTTCAAATAGCCTTCTAGGAGAGCAACATGGCATGTAAGTGATAACCCAGAGTTTAGGGAAGTTTCTTGAGAAAAAAAAAAGTCCCCATTCTAATAATTTATTTGCTCTAAATCTATATATTCATTCTGTCTCATTCAGAGGAGGCCAGCCATGTCTATCCCATTGCATATGACAATATCATTCATTGAATTATCTGGCACGTGGACAAAATCCAGGTTTTGGAGCCACTTACATCTAACTGGAAACAAGTTATATGGCAGGAGAGATTTTCATTGACACTTCTGACAGCTTGGTTTATGTAGCTCCCTCATCAAGGTGGTGGCTGCTGTGAATTTGATTCCTATAATTTTTACATTCCCAAGTCTTTGAACCATCAGTGTCACTACATGATGCAATTCCTAAACAATAAGCATAAGGCTCTCTTGTTTCAGCACCAGTCTCCTGACCTGAGAAGAAACAGGAAGAATTTCAGTGTTTAACCCTATGATTTTTTTGCTATGCTTCTAAACAAATTCCACAGTAGCAATTGGTTACATTGCTAATTACCACAAAGCATATCACTGTCAAACAGCAATGTGTTTACAAATAGATATTAGAAAAGTAATGATTTTGGTGCTGACCTTTTATATCTGTGCCAGGAATGTGTATTAACAAGCAGTGATGTGAAACAAAACAGTTTATATTATACTTCACAGCCTACTCTTAAAGTCCTTATTAATGTTGGTTTAAATCTGCATATAGTCTACTCACCTCTTTGCAAAAACCTTTAAGTTCCAGCTCTCACCTGGGTGATCCAGCAGATATGTTTCTTGTTCCTGGTCTTGGACTCCTCAACTTTGAGCCCATGCCTGAAAGTGCCAACACTTCAACTTATCACTGCCAACACTTCAATTTATAATCTGTGGCCCTTTTATAGAGCCCTGAATAATTTCTGAAAGGTTCATTTAAACTCTTCACAGAAGATAGACGGCAAGAACAGTTATAGATGAACAATAGAGCTTTTGTAAAGGGAACCTGAGTCTGTAGCTCACCTCTATATTAACTTCTCAAGCCAGGTTGTTATAGAATCATAGAACAGCTAAATCTAGTTAGATCATCTATTTCCAGCCTCCCCTGCTATGGATAGCATCACCTTCCTCTAAACTAGGTTGCTCAAAAACTAAGTTAGCAACTCTCTGTTTGTCAAACATCAGAGCATTAGGACTGCCTTTCCTTCTGAAATCTGAGAAACCTCTTCCCTTCTGCCTCTTATATCAAATATTTCTGTCTCTTGCTCACTTTTCAAATTGTGTTTATTCTAATATTTTCTTTGATTCCTTTTCCATGGAAGGTTAATTCCTACAAGTTAATGTCTGATGGATGAGGCACCAGTGTTATATCCAACACATTACCCTTAAATGTATTTAGGTATAAATGGTACATTTCAAAACTGAAAATCATTCAAGTCTAGGTTAGATGCGCATATACCCATATATGCACATAACCCCTAATACCTTTGCTTCCCGACCCAAGTAAAGATCTAATTCATTGTCTTTTATTAGAAATTGTTAAGCAGAAATGTGAGAAGCTGTGACAAGCTGAGTGAACATAAAAATATTTCAGAATACTTTCATATGTTCCATAAGCTGTTATGAGGTAAGCTGAATATGAGGAAGGTTTTCTTCTAATTATTGGTTTTGGACACTTAAAATGTGTCAGTGTTACCTACACAATTTTGTGGCTCTGGTTCTATGTGACTTGTCTTGGATCCCAAAGGAAGCTCTATTGCCAGAAGAGGAATTCAGAATATTTCCTCCATTCCCCTATTCTCTGATTATTATTTTTTACTATTATAAAGCCTAGTGAAGCTATATACATATTACAGTTTAAAAAAGAAATATTGAAATAATTATTTCTGTAAAACATGAGTAATATACAAAGGAGTAATATACAAATTATGTAAAGCCAATACAGAACACTCTTTATATTGCTTTGTGACACTTCTGAAAAACATTCTAAATATTGAGTTTTTGAAAGTCCCGTTAGCAAATATTTTCTGTCTTTTAATTATTTTTGATCCACTGTGTAAAAGATTATGGCTTAGGCCTCAAAATGATATTTTAGATCCTATGACCTGTCATCAT
>JAOXNG010000012.1:143422932-143437493 GCA_028566535.1 Scolopax minor
GGAGTACACTGAGAAGAGTGTTGGACTAGATGATCTTAAAGGTCCCTTCCAACCGAGACAATTCTATGATTCTATGATTTTATACAAAATATTTTGTACAGCTGATGAAAACAACCACCCCATGTAATATATTCAGAAAATATAAGTTTGTGTAGATTTGAAGAAGTCAAAGCTCTGTTTAATGAACAATTTGGAAAATTTTAAGTCTGGCTGAGTATTTGGAAAAATTCCAGGAAAGAAAACTTTGGATTAGTCAAAACTTTTCAAAGTTTCTAAAAACATTGTCTGTCTGTGTGTGCCTTTACATACATACAGCCATACAAAATATACCACTAAATTTTAAAAGAGAATGAAGCCCTCTTTCCATAGGGCTTCCACTACATAATGGAAGAGGTTTTTCATATGGCTTCCATTACATAATGGGGTTTAAAAAAAAAAATAGAAAAAACAAGAAAAATTTCCAGAGCAAGAAAATAAACAATTATTTTAAGAATTATCAGTGGGCATAGAAAAATGGAGATACGCAGATTCATAGTTATCTGATCACTTAAAATATTTTTTGCTTCAGTTTGAAATTTTAATTTAACATCCTGACAGATATGCTAGAGACCACCTGATCTGAAAAAAGAAATAAAGCCTTCCTTAAACATCTGAATGTGATCACAAGCCCTAGAATTCATAGGAGGATTCTACCATACCAAAATCTGCTGGAAAAACAATAGGACTGGGTACAAGAAGTTCAGGAAATTACTGGAGCATATTGAAGTCAGTTCCTTGATGTAGACAATAGTTAAAGTAACTAGGGGATTTAGTCACTATGTTCAGACAAGGACAACCTGGCTGAAGATATGAAGGTCAAGGGCAGACTTGCAATCAAATGACTGAGACAAATAGTGTCATCAACCCTGGGCTTTAGGAGGGAAGATTTCAGATTATTCAGGGATCTACTTGGTGGGAACACATAGAATACTTCTCTGAAGAGAAAAAAAGGGGTCAAAATATTGCTCATTGATCTTCAAGGAAAATAAGTGCTCTCTGATGTCATTGTGCCTGCTCTGTATGATCTTTGAAAGGTCATGGTAATCAGGACATATTCCCGATACTAAAAAAAGCCAGACAAGCTGACCTTCAAGAAAAACAAGAAGAAAGATCTAGCTAGAGGCTAGTCAGCCCCACTCAGATGCTCAGGAAAGTTGTGGAACAAATCCTTCTGGATATCACATCAAGGCACATGGTCACTAGAAGGTGAAGCCACTAGAAGCCAGCATGGACTTACCAATAACACATAGAGCCTGACCAACCTGAAAATTGACTCAACAAGGAAGATATGGTGAAAGATCACTGATCAGACCAATGTGTTCCTCAGATGTGAAGACCCAGTTGTGTACAGACAGAAGACTAGCTACCAACTATTTCTAAAAAGGACTTTATGCTCTATGCACAAGATGAAAATCAAAAAATCCTCCAAGTTTCTCTTCTGAATCACAGATGTGATATGCAAAAGTTGAGAAATTAAAGTATTATAATAATAAATTATTATTATTATTATACTAAAGTATAATAATAAATTATTATTATTTAATAATAAAGATAATAGTAAAAAAACTCCCCCCCAAAAACCAAAAACCAGCCAATATAGATCCTGGGAGTAATGAGCCCTTCTCATAGATTGTTGGCTCAAGTAACTTTGTGGAATAAAGGCAGACATCTCAAATCTGTATTTTTGAGGTTTTAGTCCCAATTAAAAGGACAGAAAAAGTTTATGCTGGACTACTATGCTTGTGCTCTCATTATTTCTTTGGCCTTGCTACAGTAGTGCATTAGCAAATGGAGAAAAAGGCAAGTGACAGCTTCTCAGATTAAAAGGTATGAGGACTGTAAAATATATCATGATTAAATTCTGCCTCTCTCAGTCTCTGTAATGATACATAGTAACTATACAGAGATGGACAACCTATATCTAAAAAAAAAAACAACCAAAAACCTAAAAACGGTGGGGTGATATTTCACATATATATCTATTTAAAGTGCCCCCACCAGGTAGCAAGCCTGATAGCTATTCACACTTAGATCTGATACGGATCCAGTCATGAAACACAGGCTTGTGCTGAGAACCAGAATGGCTCTGAAGTTAATATGAAATCCATGCAAATCATAACTAAACAGGATAATATCACAATTTGGTGGATCTAATCCATGTTGGATTACCTTGGGGTGCTGGGAATCTCATCTTCAACTTGTCATATATTACCTCAGCTCTGACTTCATTACCTTTTCTAGACAAATGTCATGCTAATTAAAAACAAGGAGAAAGAATAAAAAAAAAATCCTCAACCATGAACTACATGTATCTATCCAACCTCCACAAAAATATCAGAAGAAACAGAAACTTCCAGTGAGCTTATACCTGACACAGACCTTGACACTGATTCTGGCCTCCACATTGCTAATTTCACTGATAATACTGCCAATAAGTGAGAAATTATTTCTGTTTAATGATGTTGTAAAAGTGTTCATTTTTCTCATGCAAATTGTGCTTTTTACTTTATTTATGTCTTTATTTTCTTGTGTGGGTTGCTTGCGGGTAGTCTCACTCTTCCAGGGAGACTGTCAAACAGTCCGTTTTAACAACTTCCTTCTTCCAAGACACTATGGCGACTTTCCCGTCAGCACATAAGGAAGTCTCCTCCAGAACTTGGAAACTGTGCTCCAAGCAGGTTAAGGGCAGAGGTTTATGAGGTGTCTTCAGCATCTCCAAAGCTTTTGGATGTGCATTTCTATGTGAATTAAGTATTCTAACTTGGCAGCCCATCAATCTGAACTGACTGAAAACTAAATTGTCTCCCCTTTCCCTTTCCCCTATTTTACTTTGGCATATGAACATAATGATTATACTCCCAAGCAATACTTTACTTGGCTGTAAAACATTATATTTATTGCATTTTAACAGGACATAGCAATATTTCCACATTAGACTATCAATACAGATTATTACCATTATGTGCAGTAGATGGCAATAAAACCACCACCTGTTATTGGGCTTCTGCAACACACTTGGCTTATTTTCCTTGTAAAAACAAAATAAATGTACATCAGGATCCGCTGTTACACAAAGAAAAATTAATCCCAGTCATTTTACACATTGCTTTTGCTCATGCAATAGCTGTGCAGGCTAAAAATGACTGCAATTAAAGCAGTTCTCAAAACTGAGAGTTCCCAAAGAAGATGCACTCTCTGGGGAAAAGTAAAGTATCTGTATCATTTCTTTCAGTGTTACTTGGTTACCACTGCTGCTATTGGTGGCAACAAACAGCAGAATGGTTAATGCCTGTCTGAGAAGCTCACTACAGTACAGTTAGCATATCAACACTTTTCCTTCCCAGCACTCAGTTTTGCTTAGTGTTGCTTTTCTTACTTATTTTTCCCTTCCTGCTAAGTATTCCCCAAAGACTGCAGAAAAGAGAAACCACTATCCTAAAATAGCTTCATTCCCTACTATTTGTTTTTTTTCAAACTGTTTTCCAAGCCCAGAGAGTAACTTCCTTTACAGAACATCTTGTAAAATGAAACTTCATCCTACAGTGAAATTCAATCTTTCAGGTACTCTTATAAATATAAAGACAAGTTTTGGTCCTGTATTAAGGCACTGGCAGTAACTGTCTTTCTATCAAAACAATACTACAATATTTTCTTTCCGCATTTATAGGAAAATCATTCTTTAAGATTCAACACAATGTTTATTCTTTTTGGAAGATCTTGATTTTCTCTTTGTACAAATGTTCATGATACCAGAATTGTACTGAAATTTTAATGAATATTAAAACTAGGAATAAACTCTATGAATTATATTAGCTCAAAATATACTTGAATGAACTTTCTTTTTCCTCAGAATTTCCCGGTTTATCAAAATAATAAAGTTTCATGGAAAGAGACTGTGATAAATTTCAAATATAGGAATCTGGACAGAAGCCTTATGAAGCCTGCCTGACAGGTTTTCCTACTTTCATGGCAAACCTGTTTGCCATACTGTCTTTGATTTTAAATACCAGGACTTCTGTGATCTCTGCTGGGGGCAGCCCACTAGACAGGCTGCCTTGGAGTAAGGGTACTATTCACTTTCATCAATGCATCAAAGCTTCAATTTTTTTCCCAGAGTGGAATGTAACCACACTTCTAAATTCTTCCTTAAACTACACTAAGTTTCTCTACTCCGTTCTCAAACTATGTTTGAGCACGTATGATGGACATCCAACAGAGATCACAAAAATAAGGAACTGGCTAGTTTGGCACTACATCTCTACAGTTCCTAAAATGCAAACAGAATGTTTCCATTGACAAGACATATAAAAAAATCACTTTTTCTTAAAGAAACATTATGAACAACATAAAACACCTTAACTGCTGCCTGATAGCAAACTGATACCAGTGATAACAAACAAGAGCCACATACATGAAATAGATAATTGTCCAACATTGTGTTTTGGAGGAAAACTTGAGGACGTATTTACTTCTAGATACTTCAGAAGAGAGACACTGTATGTTGTTAGAGATATTGGAGACGTTTGTCTTTTTTTTTTTGGCCCAATTTTTTTGCCAGAATTTCTACTTTTTCCCACATTGTTTTTATATGCAAACCCAAAGCCTATTATTCCATCACCATTAGTGCTACTTGTATATTGAAACACCTGAATGCCTCAGTCGGGAGTGTCTTAGCACCAAGAATGCCTCACAAACCAGATGCTCTGAAAATACAGCTGTTTGTCTCTCAAGCACCTTGCTTAGATGATCAGACATGAATTATAGACCTAATAAGTCTTAGATACAACTAAAGATTGCATAAGAGATTAATTTCTCTCAGTATAAAGGGATTGGAGAAGCATCACGTGACCTCTGTAGTTCAATGAAGGAATAAATATGTGGTTTTCAAGCAATCTTAAATTCACTAATCTGACAGAGTTGTATTATTTTAGTAAACAGTTTGGTAGAGCACTGTTTCACATCCCATTTCACAGATCAACCCTTACTGTAAACATAACAACAAACTAATTTGTATAGTCCACTTTGATACAAGTGGCATTTTAGCCATGTTAAGCAACACGAGGTATAGTAACAAATGTACAATAACTAAAGAGAAGTGAGAGTAACTCTTGTGAAATCACTGTCTGTGCAGAGTAAGAGATTACAAAGAAAGAAATATAGAGTAGGAATTTTCTACCATTATGCTTTACTTGCAATTATTTGGCCTTATTCAGAAAGGGACAGCTTCTGCTTCCATTCACTTACAATGAAACATGTTCCAGGTCTATTTGTGATATTGATGCTCTTTTGCTTCATGTAACACAGCATGACGCAAGTCAGCTTCCGTATGGTGGTAGGATCATTGAAAACGGGAATTAAAAGATACTCCTATTACTATGATTTCCAAACTGTAGGTTATTACATTCTTTCCAAGCTGCACATCAACATTTCTCCCAAGTGTAGCATAATTATCACTAAAAATTCAAGCATCTGAATGGGAAAGATTGTTATTATTTTTATTTTATTAGACCACAGTATAATTTCTCTTCTAAGCCCCTATTTTCTGGTGCAGTGATATTTTTTACTTTAACTTGTTATGTCCAACACAGGCAAAATATTTGCACTGTCATCATATTTACGAAAAGCTCCAGGTAATCCTGGAGTGCCTTGGGTTATGTTAAGACTGTATTTTGAGACTTATGAACTCTGCTTATAAATCCATTTCTTTCCTGTTTTTTCTAATTATATTGTCTTTATACTTTAAAGATAACATTTTGATGTAAAATGCAGTAGGTCATATGTTTGCTCTATACAGTGCATAATAGCACTGTATATCTTCATTCAGGACAGCTGTCATTTGCTGAGGGTTTGTTCTTCAGCATCTATAGTAATATAGTAATGTATAGGTAACTGAAATACCTGTAGTAATACAGTACATAGAGTACATAGAGTAGAGTTGAAAACTCTCTCTTTATACCACTTGTAAGTTTGACCTCCTTTTATTTATAGCCTAAACTGCAACTAACTTTCTTATTTACCAAACATGCTGATCAGGTGAACCTTCAGCATGTGTGCAATTGAAAATGAAAAACTAATCCATGAGAAAACATTAGAAAGGACAAGATTTTACTTTGGAAAGAAGATATAAATAGATCAGTACAAAAAGTAGCTAAATCTATATGTATTATGAAAACTGCACTATGATTAAGTATAAAAAAATGAGATATACAGATATAATGCAGACTGTGTTTGAATAAGATGGGAAAAATACAGCTGAATACAATGCCATTGTTAGTTCTCAGAGGCTGGCCCTGGCTAGTATTGCCCCAAAAGAAAATCTGCCACTAAGAAGGTAGATTAAAAGGAAATTTCTGCAAAGAAATTGAAGTCCACAGACTCACAAGAGCACTGGCAGAGGAAAGAATTGTCAGTGAAACCAAATTTTAGAGGAGTTTGATCAAAAGTGCTGAAACAATCTCCCAGCTACACTGAGGATGAGAATTAACACTGTGTGCTTGACTTAGAGACAATTAGTCTTCAGCATAAATTTAATAGGGAAAAAATATACTAGAAAAGTGTAGGATGAAACTGGGAAACTTGGTTGCAATCACACATGTTCTACTACTAGATATAAGAGGAAGACATAGAAACAATATGATAAAAGTATGATTTAAAGTAGGATAGATTAAAAACCATGTAGATACCAGTAAGCCTTTTTTACCTTCCTTGTTCATTTCAGCTTTTTGGTTTCTTACTGATACACCCTGTGTTTAAGGAAAGCTTTTGCTGAATTTCAGCAAAACTACATCATTGCATTGATTGACCCATTGGTTTCTATCCAATGTTTTGATCCAGCAACTCTTTTGTTTGTATACATATACCACCTAAGCCAATTCAAAACAAAATAAACCAAAAACAAAGGAAATATCCTTGACTTCCTTAAGTTTTGAACCAGATCTCCTCTTAGTAAGGGCTGTCTTTTCAAACTCATCTCACTACTTAGGTACATGGAATACCCATTAAGAGTATTTGAAGAACGTGCTTAAGAAGATATAGGAACAGGCATAAATCTAAGTGCCTTCAGGTGAGTCCTTAGCAACCTTATTATGTAACAACACAAAATCACACAAAAGACATTTTGAACTTGTAGATATCGAATGCTGCAAGCCATTAGCATCTCATATGTTGGCATTAGTCTCGGTTATTAGCCTAGGGCACAGCTCATCCAAAGTAATTATAAGAAGAGCTGGACTCTCTGAAGTATATAAATTTGGTATGTACTTTATTATTCTATCAATAAGTTATATCCATCATTTTATATATCTTTTAGCATGATATCTGATTTCTCCAGTCATAACCTCAGATACTGACATCAGATGTAAGTTGGTAGGGCATGGCCTCTTTGGGAGGGTACTGTTGTATTCTCAGCATTTCTGACTAATTTTCTGAGGTGAAGTATCGTAAGTTAAGTAATACATTGATAAGAGCAGGTTCATTTGAAATTTCTGAATTAAATAATTACTTACCAACCAAGTTCAAAAACCACCAAGCTCATACATGAGCATGAAAAACAATGCAGTGAGAAATGTTGCTTATTCTTGTTTTTAAAATCAGCTCTGTCATAATTATTCTGAATAGCTCCAAGTTACTATTAAAATGGTAAAACTTTTATATACAAAAATGCAAAAAAAAAAGACTGTAAAGATGTTTTTTTAATGTAAAAAAAAGTTTATAGTAATGCCTTCTGAATATAATGTAAGCAGTATAATTTCAGTGCATCTCCTTAAAAGAAAATAAATTATATTACCCCTCTAAGAGGAAATGCTCTACAGGTCAGAAATAATTTAATCACGTTTCTTTATAAGCACCAATGTAAAGTTGTTGCAAGTGAGGGATGAATCAGGTCTCCACATGTTTTTTCCCTTATGTCACGACACAGTGTACCAGAGGTATATAAAGCAATCATGAAACCAGGAAGCAACCCAAAGCTATTTCTATGGAAACAAGCTCTAGCTGCAGGGAAAGCAGTAAATCAACCTCTTTTGTCTTGTGTTTGAGACATGTTTGGATGTTTCCAACACTTGGCTGCCAGGTTACCTAACCAGCTAGTGTCTAAGGGTTCAGCACTAATGACTGAGTCTGATCCTGAGTTCCTTGCACACTTAACAGGCAATTGTAGCTTTGCCTAAGAAAAAGCAGGCAGGCTTAAGTCTTTCTAATTATTTTTTTCTTTTTTTCCTTTTTCATCTGCAGAAGTAGCATTTATTGACTATGTTGTTACACATTCTGTCCCATTTTCTTTAAAAAACCAGGAATCCTCAAGTGAAAAAAAAAAAAAAGAAATTAACCAAAAATCCCCTTCACAATAACTACTACAACAAAAAGCTCCACTGTAGGTTAGACAGGCCTTGTGTAACCAAAACAGTGTTAAGCTTTCCTGCTACTCCAGGCCCCATAGCAAGGCCACCACTGAATCGCTGTTTGCATGCACAGGCTGCAGAGGGCAATGTCCCTCAGCAAAGGACTGTGATGCCCAAAGAACAGCAAAGGGGACCCCGGGAGAAAGTGTATATTACTTTTTCCTGGGTTTGTCAGTGGTGGGAAAAATCAGAGGTCTGGCCTCCTAAAGCCAACAGCTAACAGAAACGTCCAGAGATTTAAGGAACACTACATAAGTATTCTACACTTTGATGAAAACGAAAATTCCCACAACATTTCAAACAAAATTAAAAGTTGTTTTGTTATTCCATCATTTAACCAATAAAATGAAAATTAGGCAGTTTGTTTTGGTTTTAACTGAAGAGCAGGAAAGTCAGGATATCCTTCCTCTTTGTCTTTAAGTTGCAGAAGCAGAATGCAGAAATGAGTAGGGACAGATATTTGCTTCTTTTTTGGTGAAAAAAAGAAGATGTTAACCAAACTCAGTTTTTCCACAAAAATATCAGCCAGCTATATTTGAGAGCAATGTCCAAGACCAGAGGAATACAAAGACTGCTTTTGTCATCAGTCTCTCTACGGATGCCCAAGGTTGGAAAAGCTCCACGCAATATTGCCAACCACAAGCCTTCAGAAAATATGAAGCCAATCTCTACAAATTGTAAGACCAGCTTTTAAACTAAACAATCTTCAAATAATACTAAATAATTTACTTTCCTTTGGGGCTAAGTTTTTTGGCTGTGATCCACCATGTCAAGAACAAAAAGTTCCATGTTGAAAAATTAAAGCCAAGTTTCTCACATATCCACTGGACTGCAGGACTGGGAAGCAAGAAGGAATGAAATAAAAGAACAGCAAGTGGGGGTAACAAACTTTATTAAGAGAGAAAAGGAAAAAAGTAATATGTAAAAGAGACTGCAGTTTGTGTGCTGTGTATTGCCTATACTGCTTTAGATCACAGAGGTGATACAAATCTCTTTAAAGTCATTCTGATCCACTGTAATAGCCAAATCATTATTAAAAAAAAAAAAAAAAAGAGTGAGTGTTGGACATCATTGACTGTTGAATTCAAATACATATACAGAGTACAACTCCATGCTGACATTATCTGACTCAAGAAGATACATGAGCATAGATTGCTTAATTTGTGCATTAACACCAGAGTTTATTGGACAAGATACTATCTAGCTCCATCTGGAGCCCACAACAGTTTCAGATAAGTACATGATGTTATGACTAACAAGATAGACTTCTATAAATATCTAATATCTGCAGCAAAGATATGTGTGGTTACTCTAAGAAAAGCACATGGAATGAAAGATAAAGATATCACAGGTTTGTCATGACTTTGGTTAATGGCAATAAGAAACTTCTCAAAAGGAGAAAAAAATAATGAGAAACATTTTCAAGCTATTTCATATATAAACAGGCATTCAGATAATTCAAAAATTTTGCCTCACTATACTCTCAGATACTAATGCAATATTTATATTCAAAATAACCAGGGTTTTTTTGGTATTTAGGATAACATAAATACACTGACTTAAAATTTCCCTTCTCTTCCACTTACTCCTCCTCCCTCAATGCTTTTAACACACAATGAATATTATTTTTTCCATTGAGCTCTCTTCTCAACAGTTTCCCTCTCTTCTCAGACATAAATGAGGTGCTGGGCAATGCTCTGACGTCAATGTGGTGGTTTCCCCAGGGGGGAAAACAGCAGTTTAAAATAGAAACAGAGACACAGACAGACACATTCATACAGACACCTGTGGGTGCCAATAACACTGAATAGACCCAGACTTCTGGTAATCTCTGACAGACTTCAGATGCCAGGTCGTCCTCTGAGCCCTGTATTATGTTGTTGTCTCTACATCCTGGCAAGGATTGAGCCACAAAATTCAGAACTGGTACTGGACTTGGAACTTCTCCAAAGATTGCCAAGGTGCAGTGGGATATGGCTGTCTGTAACTAAAACTGTTTTTTTGTTTGAGGGCTATATCTTGCATATTGTGCATATACTATTGCTTTCACTTATTATAAGACCAGAGCTGTTTACAGATCTCTGGATAAATGACAATCCAGCATCTAATTTCTTCAGCAACTCTAATGGAAGACTTTCTGTGATAAAAGAGTGGTACCATCACCAGATACAGAGAGCGTTCTAGCATACTACAGTTGAAAAAAACATCTAAATAACATCTAAAAATAACTCCTGAAAAAAAATATCTCCAGAAGCAGGAGACAGAAGTCTGGATTTATTTCTCTTCTCCATCCTTGTTTTAATCCCCAACAAACAATTAAAACTAGAAAAGGTGCAAGGTAGATAGTTAAAGAAATCAAAAAACTGGCTTGTGAGCAGATGTTAAAAAGTTTGCCTTGTTTAGTCTAGCAAAATGATGTCTGAGAAGGGGCACAGTGAGTCTTTCTAAAAGAATCAACATATTAACTATCAGATAATTAGCACAAAAGAAACGGGAATGAATTGGCCATGAATGCATTTAGAATGGAAATTGGAAGACTTTTGAATCATCTTTCAAGAGAACTTTTGGTACAGTCTTCTAATAAAGAGAGAATTATCTTTTTAAGAGAGTTTGATAATTTTATGCATGAATTTCAAAACAAACAAAAAGAGGTCATTCTTTGATCAGCAAGCAGAAAATATTTGGAGCTCTTCACCAAAGGATGTTTAAGATCAAAATCACAAATGAGTTCAAGAGAAGACCAGTAAAATACTTGAAAGAGAAATACAAGAAGGGTTCTAAACAGATAAAATAACATGAAGCTGAAGAAGAGAAAGCATACTGGGGAAACATCATTTATGTTTGCTATGTTTTCAGTGTTCCCCTGTGGTCTGAAGATGTTTTATGACATAGATCTATTGGTTTCTGAGACAACTCCATATCTAAGAGATTTTCTACAAAAGTCACATCTCTAATTTTAAGATAATCCTAGTGCAGTCCAAGATCAAACTATATGCAAGTTGTTCTGTACTCTAAAAAAGAAGTAGAAGAAAGATAAAAAAACCTATAGTAGTTACCTGTGATTGTGTTGGAACTTGTGGCTCTACTTTCTTCAACATCGGGCCAGTGTGTTCTAATCATCTTAATCTGTCTCCAAAGTAACTTCTTTCTCAAAAAAAAAAATTTAAAAAAAATCTTAAACACTCACAGGAATTCATCATTACTTGATGGTAAATCAGTCTTTAAGAATTAGATGCCCAGTGTCCAATTTAGTTAGGAAGCAGGCAGCCTGAAAAGAGGCCTTAAGCTTTTTGTGGTCTTCCTCTTGTAAAATTAAAATTTTTGTAACAGGGTGCTACAGATGTGGCATCTGTGAGGAGATCAGGGGGCTGTCCCATACTGCACACAGCTGGTTCCAGCTGAGTCCAACAGAGCCACCACAGGACACAGCTGAGCCCATCAGCCAAGCTGCTGTTGCCTCCATGAAAACATTTAAGGGGGAAAACACTGCCAGGTAGTGAGGAGTGAGGAAAAAAAAAAAAAGAGTGAGAAACAGGTTGTAGAAGATTGCCCTGCAGCCTTTGGAGGACCCCATGCTGGAGCAGGTGATTATGCCCTGAAGAGATAGCAGTCCATGGAGAGCCCATGCAAGAACAGGCTCCTGTCAGAATCATGGAGGAACCACACTGGAGTAGAGGAAAAGTGTGAGGAAGAAGGAAAGACAGAGAAATACTACTATGAGTGCAAAGCCCATTCCTCATCCCTCCTTGTTGTGCTTATTGGGGTGGTGTGGAGGTAGAAGAGATGAAAATGAAGGAGTAAAGATAAGCCCAGCAAAAAAAAAGGGCAGGGGAAGTGTTAGTTTAATATGTCTTTGTTGCTTACTATCCATCTCTTTTTCAATTGGCAATAAACAAGATTAATTTTCTTCCAGTTGAGTTTGCTTTGCCTGTTCTATAATTGTTAATTGCTCTCCTTCTCTTTATCTTGACCTACAAGCTTTTTCATTTTCTCTTTTCCTGACCTGTTGAAGAGGCCAGATGACAAAGCAACTGAGTGGGTGTCTGTCAGCCTGGTAAGATCAACCCACCCCAATAATTCTGGTTAAGTATACTGGAAAAATTACTTCCAAACAACTTGAGGGAAATTTTGGGAGCCGGTGTGATTATTAAATTACAATATTTGCAGAAAATGTTTCTTGAAAGTTTTTAATTTCTCTTTTTTTTGTTAAGCTATAATGAACTTTTTTTTAAAAAAAGGCTTTTTTTAAAAAAAAAACAAGACATTTTTCATGTAAAAAGCTTTTTTTTTTTGTAATTTTATTCATATATTTAATGCTGGAGCTCTTTATTTCAGGCTTTTAGGAAGTATTCCTTTTCCACGTAGGATCCAAACCCCAAGTACTTGAACATAGTCTGGGCATCTCATGATAATTAGTTAAAATCATGTCACCATTCTATGTGGAAATCTTTGGAATACAGCTTTTGACTTTTAAACCCCATATTGACCATCAGCTGCTGCTGTTGCTGACAGAGGCACTAGATGGGTACTGCAGGAATTTGTGTGTCTGTCACAAGAACAAAGACAAGAAAAATATTTTGCAGTTGTTGCACAGAGTCCCAGGAGTGTGAAGTAAGAGTCTGAAGGAGCATGGAAGGTGAAGGGATAGCAGGTAGTTTCCCTTGCAATTTTTCACTTCAGCCTTGTAATTTAGGTATTAGAAACCATCAGATTTTTTCTTCCTCTATACAGGCTAAAGAAAGAGAAATCTTTCTATCCTTTATGGAACCTTGAATCAGACACAGTTTTGTGACACAGAAATAGCAGAAGACCTTTGAATCTCATTTACAGTCTAGCACCTTTCTGTAGTTTCCAAAGTTCTAACAAACCACGCTCTGACCTCCCTGGGCCTTAGAAAAAATACATATTTTTTTGTTTTGTAGTTATGAAGCTGCCATCAGCCTTTGTGCTGCCAGTTTGCCATCTTTCTCACTTCCCACCTGCCTCATCCCAAGTCCAGACACAGCTTTACCCCAGCCTACCCAGTAGGTAGGCATGCAGCAACCTCCCTTTCCTACCACAGGAGCTTCTTCCCAGTTCAGGGTCCTTACTAGTGTCCAAGGCAAACTGGCAGCTTTCATCTGTGCTGCCCACAAACATCTTTCTAACAGAATGTAATGTGCAGCAAATTGAACAAAGCAATAATACCATCCATCATAAAATCACACCTTGTTTGTTTAAAAAGCCCAAACAAATCAATCTTTTAAGACACTCGTTCTTTGTACACATACACACATGTGTGCATGCACACACACACACACACACAGAGCACTACTCTCAGCTTAGGTAATCACTAAGTAAAAAGTCTATCTGATATAAAATTCTTCCATACATATGATTTGCACTTTGATTGATTCATGTAGCTGAAGTTAAGCATCAGTGCCTAGAACTACCTGCGAGTCTGAAAGAGATGGTATATGTCATGATGTGTATGCTGTGTTCTTGTCTTAACTGGGGTTATTTCAATGCTGGGCACAAAAGCATGAGTTGCCATGAATGTCTAAGTATGGAATTGATCCCACAGTTTCCAGCTCAGTCTTCTTTTTGCCATTGCAGCTGTCTAGTGACACTTTACATCACACTAGTTGATAGAATGAGTTCAGTGGAGTCAATTGGCTCCAGTCTTTTTTGGTACATTGCAAGTAGATGCTGCATTACATGCTTTCTGCCAGTTACTGGGATCAATGCTTCCATTTCCTTACAGGACCTCATGACAACACTTTCTATTTTCAAAACTGTTGATGAAAGACCTTCCAATGGTGGCCTTTCATACCAGTTGGTCTGAGTCAAAACACTTCCACTATTTTTAGGAGAAGAGGACAGATTTTAACCTACTGCATAGCAGATGATTTGGTTAGCTGTTTCCTTGACATGAAAAATCATTATCTGCTATGTGCAAAATGATAGACATTAGATTACGGTCTAATAAACCCCACTTCCAGGATAATAAATATTCATTTTCTCCCTGTTATAACTTCTTGGAGACCTTTGGTGAAGTAATTTGGACAAAAGATACAATAAATTTGTTAAGATTAGCTCTCAAGCAATGTATAACATAAGCTTACCTACATCCCAACCACCACT
>JAOXNG010000012.1:143440852-143455182 GCA_028566535.1 Scolopax minor
CCAGAGCTGGATGCAGTACTCCGTGTGGGGTCTCACGAGAGTGGAATAGAGGAACAGAATCACCTCCCTTGATCTCATGGCTACACTTCTTTTGATACAGCCCAGGATATGGTTGGCTTTCTGGGCTGCAAGTGCACATTGCCGTGTCGTGTTGAGCTTCTCATCAACCACAGCCCAAGTCCTTATCCACAGGATTGCTCTTAATCCATTCTCCGCCCAACCTGTATTTGTGCTTGGGATTGCCATGACACATGTGTAGGACCTTGTACCTGACCTTGTTGAAGTTCATGATATTTGCTTGGGCCAACCTCTCAAACCTGTCCAGGTCCCTCTGGATGGCATCCCTTCCTTCCCTCCAACACATCAACAGCACCACACAGTCTGGTATCATTAGCAAATTTGCTGAGGGTGCTCTCAATCCCATTGTCCACATCACCAACAGCACTGGTCCTAGTATCAATCCCTGAGGAATTTGACTCTTCACTGGTCACCACTTGGACATCAAGACGTTAACCACAACTCTTTGACTGTGGCCATCCAGCAAATTCCTTATCCACCAAGCGGTCCATCCATCAAATCTTTGTCTCTTCATGAACTTGTAATGTAAAATAGACTGTAAAATGTAGAGGTAAAATAGCAGGCCAAGTCTTATGATCTTACATAAAAATCACCATAATCAATAGAAACCGGAAAGGGAAGTTAGGAAATAAATCAGTTTGTCAGCCAGGTGACACTTAGTGAATTTTCATGAAGCCAAGGATGCATATGGCTTAGAGAAACCCATTTTGTTCAAAAGCTGGCCTGCTGAAGCAGAATTGCAGTCCAAGTCAGAACAAGGTCATCAAAGGTTATTTGTCACTCTTCCCTAACGAGCTGTTCAAACTTTTCAGCATTCATATGCATTGTTAGTACTGATACGAGTCTCCCAGATCACAGTTTGATATAAATGATAGTCTCACCTGAACTGAAATGCTTTAGCCATCTGTATACCGTTCTTACTGTCATTCCTTCTTCACTGGAGTGGATATAACTGGCATATACTTAGGCATTCATTCACCAGCTATATCTTTTCAGGGGAGTAATACTGTTACTGCACACCTCATCACTGTGCATGAAAGTAATTTTCAATTCTCTCTTCAACCTGAAATCCGTCCTTATAGTGCACAAGTCCACAAGTACAGCTATAATGAAAGCATGTTTTAAATTCTGAATATTTGATCTTACACAGTTAAGAAAACAAATTAGTGATATAAACTTCAAAATGATGGTTGTATACACACAGATGAGCAGATTTTTGATAACTATTATTTTTAGTTTTGTTTAATTGTGTTACAGGTTGAAAAGTTGCTGTTTAAAAGTTAAGATATGCCAACACTAAACATTGTTTAGTGTTCTCTTCCTAGTATATTTGCATACGATAAAATAGTTAAGTACATAATTATATGCTTTTGGGTTTTTTTCTCTCATTAGCCCTTTATCTCACCCCAAAACCAGCTGAACATATCCTTTTATCTTCTTCAGTCTATGTGTGACTCCAGGCATTATTTTTTATTTACTTTCCACTCAATGTACGAAGGCTTATTGAGATTAAATTAAAAGTGGTAACTCTTATTGCCAAGGTTCTGTCAAGGTAAATACTCTGTTTTTTCAGAGTAATTCCAATTCTGTGTAACTTTTTTTTTTTTTCTTTAAATAGATTCTCTATTAACCTTAGCTACAGCCTTGAATATTAGGTACTTCTGCAAATAGTAACATGAATGTTTCAAGTTGAAATAACAAACAATGAAGAACTAGATTCATGAAACCAACTCAAAAAGTTAGATTCACAAAAAGATTAAGGCACACTTACACCTACTGTTTGAAAGCAAACAGCACAAATGGCTGCTCAGCATGTACCTTCACATTCAAATGGCTCAAAGCTTTATTTAGACTTCCAAACTGACATGGAGATGGTAATCTTTTTGGACGCAAGATGCATCTTCTTTAAAAAACTAATTATTATACAGAAAGATCATCTAGAAGAGAAAAAACAGCCCACCCAACAGTAAACTGGAGTTAGTAAGTTGGTCAATAACTTTTGTGTCACTTAAATATCTTTTTTTCTTGTATAGTATGTTGCTTTATTTTCTTTTTCCCTTCTCCTAAACATACCACTTCTGTGTTTTGACAAATAAAATGCAAATATAGGGAATAATTGTCTCTATTGTAATTTATACTAAATTATTCCTAAATCATGCTTTAATGTAAAATATGAGTAGCCCTGATTTTTGAACAAAAAACAAACAAGAAAAAAGCCCAAACCCCTACTACTTGGAATAACGTATAAAGTATACAAATTGGCTTTCAAATTCAAATCAGCACAGACACTGAAGGTACTCTCAGTCTGTTAGGCATCTGACTTCAGAGGCCCAGTACCTCTAGCTTTGTGTACAGCTAACGGAGAATACGATAAACAGACTCTTTCAGAAGACACATCTGAGTGACTTAGGCTCCTGCTCTGGATAACCTAACTGATAATCTTTTTTGGTTTGAGGATAAAGAGATAAAGATATTCTAAGAACCTTCTAACATAAACACCTTAACTTCATGCACAAAATTAGGTGGACTCATATTTTCTTTTCCTCACCTCCAGCTGATGAGGCAGAGAAGAATATCAAAGAGGTGGAACCTCACACAGGGCAAGTGGCATAAATTAAGCAAAACAAGTAGTATTGTACTAATGACCATTTCCAGATTTATCACTGAGCAAGTTTTACTGTGATAGCAGTAAATACCAGGAATTTAGAAAGTTTTTTGGGGTTTGGTTTGGGTATTTTTGGGTTTTTTTGGCAAAGAAAGTGTACTTCTTCTGTACGGGCAGTTTTCTCCTCAATGAAAGTATATTTTCTATTCCACTTAAGTTGTACAATCAGTGCCCAGTCTTTAGCAGACTGAATCTGTCAGGGAGAATTATTTCTAAAACTTAAGAAAATAGATTTAGTGCCATTTACTTAGGATCAAATAAAGTGATGTAAAGCCTAAATAGAGTTGAATGAAAATCGTCAGAAAGCAGTAGGACTAGGAGAATGGGTGAACAGTACAAAATGTGATTCTAGAAAAATCGGTATGTATGTTATTTTTTATATTCTGTACATGGATATTTAAAGCTGTTATCTGTGTAAGCAACACATTAAATTTTTAAATATTTCTTTATCATTCTTCCATTCTTCTTTAGCAGTAGAGTTACACGACCCACTTGCCGTAAATCATGAACCAAATGTCAGTGACACCCTGAAAAAAACTTATTGACAACTGAATTTCTTAGATTAGAATTGATTCTCCAGCATAATCCTTTACACTTGATCAGGAAGTAACTGTTACAGCTGTTCCTAATGCATACAACAGGAAATCATGTTAGATTGTTTTTAATTAGGGCAGCCATGGTCAAACACGTCTTTCTCTTGAGATAAGTAACACAACTAAGCCTACTAGCTGGTACAAAACTGAGTGCTTTGAAGCCTTAAATTAGGCCCCTAATCTGCCTCTAGGGGCAGAGTTAGCTGCCCAGAACTGTTACATGGAAGCCAGACTGCTGAATGGGATATTCTCAAGCAGAGCTTTAGAACTACAATTAAGTGTATTAGGCAGCCATCTCTGTCTGGTAGAAGGCAACCCATTCCACTTTCAGTTCACAGTTAGAAAAACTCTCACTAAACCGCACACGTGTGTCTTGTAAAATATACCAGCAGCTCTTGATGCTGTTCCTTTTTTATTCAGCAGCATTTAACTGGCACATGGGATGAAATCTTCTCTTCTCTGATAATTTAGTCTGTATCTCCCAGCCCTTTGATAAGTATTCCAGTTGCTGGCTGTAAAGTTCTCTTCTGTAACTGTTGTCCTTTCTGTCCAATCATCCCACTTTGCACATGTAGTTGAAGACTCGGTATGCTAAGGAGAAAGGAGAGACAGTGCCCAGGGTCTAAGGCACTCACATCCTGTTTTCATGGACTAATCAATGTGCTCACAGCACATTTTCCTAAGCAGATCCCACAATTTAATAGTCAAAAAAATGACAAATTTCTAACTATGGAAGTCTCCAGTATGAACAAGGTACCTAATGAGCAGCACAGCCTGGGGGCAGGCCATTCTTGGAGTGTCCACGAGGAGACATTTAAGTATCTAGAGAAGTATCAAGAAGCTTTTATTCATAAAAAACTGGAGTGAGCTGCAAAGTTAGGCAGCAAGAAACCAAACTGGAGCTTGGAATTTGATGCTACTTTAAGTGCCAAAGTATTTTTGTGGGGCCAACTCAGAGCATTCAGCTATGTTGAGTTTACAGCTTGTCACAGCTGAGAGGAAAAGGTAGCTTCCAAATCAACTTTATACCTCCCTTGTTCCTGGGAGCAGTAAGGTGCCAAACCACCCACTGGCACAAATAAATCAAAAAATCAAAAGCTAGCATGTGGAATTATGGGTAAGTTACATGCAAATAAAGCTGATCAGAACTGGCTGTTCTTCTTTCCCCCAGTAATAAAAAAGCAGAGTACTCTGTCCTCAAGGCTTTTTGGCCAAGAATCACACAAAAAATAGTCAAGTAAATGTCTCTAATAGTTTACTATTAACTGGACTAGACTGTGCAAATCTTGCTACTGTGGACTACTTATTCACAGTAGTCATGGAGATTTTTATTAGGTTGTTTTGTGGTTGTGGGGTTTTATTCTCCTATTGAAACTGGTGAGCCTGTCTTCCTTGATAAGTTTTTATTAATATGAATAAAAACTGTGCAATCAAGCCAAAAAACATACTTCACTACTCAGAAATAGGCTTGTATTTTTCCCTTGTTCACGTCTTTTATGTTGGGAATGAGCTTAATCTTATTCCAGCCCCCAGACATAGGCTAAGAGTTCACAGGAGAAACCAGTCTCAAAAATGCCAAACACAATGTAAATGCGAGGAAGTACATTCACATGAGAGCCATTCCTCCGGGTCCACATCTCAAGCACTCTGCATGTCCTAGTTCAACAGTTTGACACAGAAGGGACAAGTAAGTATTCCAGAACAGTTTCTTCTGGATTTTAGCCATCTTTGCTGGGAAACCGATAATATAGAAAATGTTTCTTAGCATGCCCAGATTTTTAGGATGTTTGACTATTTATGAAAGGATGCATGGTGGATACAATATTATCAATTATCTCAAAAAAAGTTTTAAAGATTTTCCAGGTTAACTCCCAAATAGTGGAGAGGAAGCAAATAAATTTTAAAAAGTAAGAAACAGCTATGGCAGTTTGAGAAGTAGGAGGCCTTAGTTCTGACAGAGACATGGTATCCGGATGTGCTTTCTTCTGCTTTGATTAAAGAAATTCAGCCTTGCCTACAGAGTTTCACGTCTACTAAAACAGCATTTTCAAATACAGAAGTTATGCAGTAGGCAAATCAAAGATTTTTTCACCGTTCCATACCCAAGGGTTCATACTGAATGCTCTTAGAAAAATAAATTATTTCCTGGAGAAACATCTCCAGCTTTCTAGATGGAACAAAGTTTCAGTTCCTTACTTAACTGATTTTAGATAATTTTCTATGAAATATCTGTTTATATTTGGTCAGATTTATTTTTTCGAATGTAAACTATTCCTCTCCATCATGCAGACACACTTTACCAATTCATTTTGCGTGAAGACATTCTCTATGCAATACAAGATATTCTGGAGACATAAGACAGAGGGAGGATAAGCTCCTTGAAAAAAAAAACCAGAATTATAGCCTTTTTTCACCTTCCACATGGTAAATAAATATTTCTCTCTACTCTCCCTTCATATAACACTACTGATAAATAATAGCAGAGTTGGAAATCGTAGCTATATAAGAGCTAGTTGTTTTTACTGTCTGGATTTTCAGCTTTGGGTTTTTTTTAAACATATGTGCTTGGATGCTTTTTATTAACTTTATCATCCAACAGATAGATATTTGAATGACCTGAATGCCATCGACTTACAGTTTTAAGTACACCTATATCGGTGATATATTAATCATGAATCCAAGATATGAAGTCTTAGAGGCAAGGCCACTTCATGTTGCTTGCACTGCTCTCTTTCTTAGAAACAGAATTTGAGATCGTGGCCATGCCTGAACAATCAAATACTGGAAACTATCCAAATTATGCAATAACTCTACCTAAGCAAAAGAAAGAAATTTTCTGAAGCAAAGAGTTGGCTTCTTCAGACAGAATGCAGTGCTTAATTCCTTGCTTTGCTGGAACTGTCATATTCTGGTCACACTAGTATTTTTAAAATTCTGAGAGTTGGCATGTACTATTATCTAACAAAAAAGTCAGAAAAGATAGGAGCTGTCAAAAATCTGGGGTTTGGATAAGATTTAGAAAGAGAAGTTTATTTTTCTAATTCCTTTTAAAAAACGCCAGTCACGTTGAAGACTATTTTTTCTCTCTGCTCTTCATATGTCAGTAAAATTGTAATCAGCAAATCATGTTACTTTATTACCAGGCCAAAAATTTATTTCTTTTTGAAAGGGTGCATTTTTTTTAACGGAGCCTTGCATAAGAATAAGAGATTGATTCAAGTTATGGTGCAGTGTCATTACTGTTTTATTTTATTTGCTTCAACAACTTTCAGGACTATGGGAATCTAAAATAACATCCGAAAATTAAACCCATTCATCCTAAAATTCAGTGCATTTCTCTACACACAGAATTTTCTTCTGCTCTTTACTGCATTCTATATGTTAATTAACTTCTTGTTGCTTTGAAATGTATGTGCTATTTTTGATAAATGACAGAATTTTATAGTAGCTTGTCAACAGTAATTGCCAAAAATTGGGAGACAATACTAATATGCCTCCCATTCCTCTTTAGCACCAAAATAAACAAAAATAACAAGACCAACTGAGTAGATGAAAAACTAGAAAACCTTCTCAAAGTGGTGGGAGGCAGCAGGATTCCAGAAAGCAGTTGGTTTCAGCCAAGAGTATTGTCTCTTTCTTTTTTTCAGAAAGGAATCTGGTAACAACTCAGAGTACACTGAAACAAATTGAGAAATGGTGCAACAGACATCCCATGTGGATCACAATGCCTAAATGGAAAATGACAGATGTGACCATATTCACAACAAGTAACATCAAAGGGAAAGAGATGCATCCACCAAGCGATGGTGGATCTTCTCTGTGATGAATATGGTCACCTCTAAAATAAACTATCATCCTTGTTAGTTTGAAAGAAAAATGGGAGGAATTTAAACATAGATGCATTCAATTTGGAAATGTTTTTTATGACCAGTACTTTCTAGATTTTTTATATTTAAGAAGTTTTGATCATATTCCCTGTTATGCTCCCTGCAATAAATCAGGGAGCACCTCCTACCTCAGGGGTAGGCGCAGCTCTGGCTTCTTGTTTAATAAAGTTTTAATACATACACCAATGGCAGGCTATTATGGGCCATTAGACACAAGAGTGCTTGACTTCAGTTAAAAAAATATGTCCACTGTAGGACATAGGTTGAAGGACAACTTGATACAGTGAGTAAAATGCTTGCATCTCTCTACTGAGATCAAGGTTCAAGGCTGCGAGTGACCTTTATTAAATGGATTTAACTCAACCTCTTTATCTGCCATGCAAAGGAATATATCACCATGCAGAACCAACATGACAACTTAAATTGAAACAAGACATGAGCCTATGAAGAAATGAATAATGAACTAGTTTGCTACACCTTCAAGGCTGTTACTTTCAGGTAGAAGATGAGGTCAGTGTTAGGTCAGTGTTCTTCTGAATTTCACAGCTTTAGATGTATTTAACTGTTATCAATTTAGCAATCTTTAAAAGTAAAAATATTCACAATACACAATTAAAAATAAGGAGATCCAGCTGAATACATATTTACAGCATGCAAAAGAGCAGAACAGCTCTGACATGACATTTATCAGATAAATAATACGTGTTTTATTTATAAATATTTACCTATCATACCAGAAGACTTACTAATATCCTTTCCAGTTCCAGGTGCACATAACATGCTTTTAAAAATAGGAGCTTATAATATATTTACCCAAAGGACCATAGCACATTGAGAAGATAAGCCATTTTATATCTTTTACAATATTTTCTAATGGGAGAATAATTATTAAAATGACAAGTGAATATTGTTATAGCAATGATGGAAACCTCAAGGAGATAAAATGAGCCAAGTCTACACTGTTATACTAGATCTCACCCAACTTCCATCCAAGTTAGAATGCTCTAGTCTGGAATAACTTACCTGGGTGCACTGTACAAGCTCTTATGGCATTCCACCCCAGAGTGTGGTGCAGGATGAGCATCATTTGGGCATACTAACAAACTTGCAAGTAACAACTCCCTGGCAGAACCCTTCCAATATTTCCTTTGAGCATATACATGCTATATGCCAGATGACACTATACCACCAGCCAGTACTAAAATATACCTCATAAATGAATGAAACTGTTGCCCTAAAGGTTACAGGACAAGTTAAGGATATCTTGGGTCATAAGTCAAAAGTTATATATTGGGTTCTAGATTTCCTCAAACTGCTCCTACAGGGCTTAGGTTCCCCATGGGGCACAATACCATGTTGATGGATTTGGACCACCTACAATTTTTTTTTTTCTTCTTTTTTAGAGCTAGAGTATTTTGGTGAGCTTCTAGGGGTTCTATCCTAGTGTCCCTTAAAGCATAAACATTTTTCCATGGAGGGAAACTACAGATGTGTTTGGGAATCCAGGCATTTGCCAGGGCAAAGAGGTATGGCGCAGCACAGCTCAAGTTGGGAGATTCAAAGCAAATCTGTTCAAGGGCAGGAGCCATGGAACAGAAGGCCTTTTCCCATGTCAACAGGTCAAAGGACACAATACATTTTACTCACTTTATTCTGTTGGCTTTTGACTTTACGACCAAACACTTTGTTATTCTCTGCCCTACAGGCTTCAGACAAGTCCTCAGATAACAGGAATCCCTACAGTTCAGTGCTCTGTTGTCAGACAGATGCCAGCAAACCTCCCTGTGACAATTCTGAAAGTCATGGGGGAATGAGACCTAACTTAGCTTTCCTGTGAAGGGAAAGATCCATGAGAGGTAGGCAGCGTCAAGAGAAGTCACTTTCAGGAATTCAAGCAGTTTGTGTAGCCAGAAAAGTATAGTCTATTTATACAAAGCAACTCAAAATGTAAAAAAAGATTCAACACTCCTTAGGTTTGGGTTTGATTTCCCCAAAGGATTAGATTTACAGTCCTTGCATTAAACTTTTCCAGATATCTCAGATGCATACCTTTTCTGTACTTGGCTCTGGAGGTGATACAAGAAAGGTTTTGTATTATAAAAGATACAGAAAATTGTCTTCTCTTTCAGACCAATCATCAACGTGGCAATTTTAAAAAGGAATTAGACTAAATGAGCCTGTGAATCTTCCCAGAGAAACATCTTTATGCTACTAGTTAATCCTCATCTGTAACAGCTTTGTCTTTAAAAAGACATATATATTTCCAAAGACAGCCATTTGAGAGCTGAAATAATCCTGCAAAGTGGGAAAGCTATTTGCACTGGTGGAAGCTCTTAAACGGCAGGATGACAGTGCCTGGGGCTATGTGTGCTATAGCTGACACAACCCCTGCTTTGTAATAGCAATGTTGGAAAGATACTTTCTCAGTGTGCAACCAATGGCAGGCATGGCCTTCTTTGCCTCAGCCAAGGCACTAGATGAAGTGTTGGCAAGCTTCTGCCCCAGAATAGTCCAATTTATGTGACAATGCCAATCTAATTGCCTACCCTTTCTAAACAGCCCAAGGTGAATGTTGAAATTAAGATGGATGAAGAGAGATCAGTCTGTGGTAGAGGTCTCTGTGAGACTGAGCTTGATACTGAACAAGAATAATAGGACAAGAAGTTAATAAAGATCTTTTCAAATAATTGTGTTAACCTAGGGCTGCTAAGACTCTCTGTTTTACTGTAGACTCACTCACCAGCATCTTAGGGCTGTGTCCCATTTCCCTCTACGCTGTCACTTAAGGATGAGTAAAAGCTTATGTCGGCACTGTACAAATAAAACCCAATTGTGTTAAGTTTTTCTCTATCCTGCAGAGGAAACCTGTCACCTGTTGAAAGTGATGCCACTTGCTGTGTGGGTGTTGGTGGGTCACTCTTTTGGTGAGTGGGATTGCCAGGAATTGAATTAATGGCAAATATTCACAGCAAAAACTAGGTTTCTTATGCCTGTGCCACAGGCAGAAGCAGAAATGACAAGGATATGCTGCCACTCACATTGCTTGTAGGGGATTCCATGAATGGCGTGAAGCCTTGTCATTTTTTTTCTATTATTCAACTAGTTGAAATGCATGGTTGCCACTGAAACCTAAGTGCAGTTTTCAGAGCATTTCATGTCTGGGAAATCTACAAACAGGTACTACAAATGTTGGATTTTACTCCTTTTGCCCTATAAATCTTTTGAGTAGTATCCTTGCAAGAGTTACCCAAAACTCAGGACACAATACCATTACCAAGTAAAGGAAAAAGAGAGAGGAGAGAAAGGGAAGAAAGAGGGAAACAAGGAAAGGAGCAAGAAAGAACAGATTCTAGCATATGACAGAAAGACATATCTGTCTGCTCTCAAGGAGCTGGCCCTGAGAAACACCATGGGCACAACCTCTGTGGAGCACTGACAGCTGAGGCCACTCTCTTGACTGAGAGTAAATATGAGAGTGAGAGAGACTGACTGCTGTGAATCTCTCAGTGTAGACAGAGTCACTGCTGTGAATGGAAAACAGGAAAATGGAGGAATGGGTTCACTTGCCAGAAGCACATGTCCAGTGATGCTACCTAGGTGGGCTGCAGAGCATCCCAGCATTGCCAGCACACAAGTCAATGGTTTAAAGCATTCTGATTTCTTTAAGATCCCACTTCTAAACCACAAGGCCTAAGAGGGCATTTTTTTTCCTAGCTATCTATTCATGAAGAAAAAAGAAGCTTATAGTGATATTGAAGATTTAACTTTATTCTCCCTTCCAAAACACCTGGAGTTACTTGTCTGAGAAGTTTCATACCTCAAAAGGAAACAAAACCAAACATTTAGGTGAGACAAAACTTGGAAAATTTTACCCCCAAAGAAAGATTGTTCTGAAATTCATCTGCACATAAAACTGGAAAATTCTAATGAAAGCCTCAAAATAACCTATAATTATATTTTGCACTATCTCTCAAGGAATAATATGTCTTATTCCTAATGAAGCAGCAAACAAAGTAGCACCCACTAGATGGAGAAAAACTTTTGTAGTTACGTGTAATTATATATAATTTTTGGCCATGACATCACAGTAACTCTGAAACAGAGTTTGGTCCAGCTATTTGTGCTTGCATGATTTTAAATTACAGTACTCCATTTAAGAAGTCAAAAGAATTTATTGTGTTGTGCAGTTTAGATTAAAATATGATATATGTCATAAAATCATGAAAGTAATTTTGCTAGTGTCCTTTGCATGACTTACTCATAGAATCATAGAATAGTTTGTGTTAGGAGGGATCTTTAAAGGTCATTTAGTCAGGGACATCTACCACTAGATTAGGTTGCTCAGAGCCCAATCCAACCTGACCTTGATTGTTTCCATTTTTGGAGCATCTATCGCCTCTCTGTGCAACCTCTTTCAGTGTTTCATCACCCTCTTTGTAAAAAATTTCTCCTTTATGTCTAGTCCTCATCTTCCCTCTTTACCATTACTCTTCATCCTTTTACAACAGATCCTGCTACAAGCCCCCTGTATGTACTGGAAGGCTGCTATAAGGTCTCCCTGGAGCCTTCTTTTCTCCACCAGACCAACGTTTCAATCACAGCGTTTGCTGTCACATATGGTTCTTTCATTCACAAGGGCAAGAGTAGATTCCCCATCTGCTGTCACGGTGAGGTATGATTCAGACAGGCTGAAAAAGAAACATTCCTATCCAACTCACTTGGAGAGTTTTTTTAGGTAAATTGGTTGGTGACGTCACCAAAGTGTGAATCACTGCAGAGAAGTAACTTCTAGAGCAAGAAATGGCTGGTGCCTCTGTGCTGCTGCTCTGGAGTTAACAGCTCTGGTCATTAGCAATAGCCTGCCATTTTATTCCATCAGATTCCTTCCCACTGTCTGCTGATTTCAAAATAGGTTTTGAGGAAGAAAAGTCACAATGAAGTTGTGATGTTTGTGATGCTCAATATAAACTGGATTATCTGGTTACCAGCCCCCTCACACAAAACTGAGACTATTTTGAAGTCTAGCTGTTTCAGTGAGGCTGCCACGTATGCATTCTGGATGTTGAGACCTTATACCCAGTAAGAGACATTTAGCTCTTCTTTAGGTGCGTTCATTGCTTTCAGTATGATGTGACATTAAAGGTTACTTTCTCAACTGAGTTATGAAGCAGCTAGCTTCATTTTTTTAAACAAAGGAAAAGACTGCAGGAAAAGACTTTTGTGTGAAAGAAAAGAATTTTTGTCACCCTCCTGTCACAGGTTACAGTAAACTGTCTCTGTTGTAATCAACAATAGAATTTTGTGGGAATAAGCCATCACAGCAAAGGTTTCTGATAGTCCTTGCAGTGTCCACTCTGTGCCACAGGATCCCCTCCACAGTCCAAGTGTGCAGGTCAGCTGCCTTTCCAGAAATGAATGACCCACAAAGGAAGAGTTTTATTGAAAGAGTCTTTAATATTAGGCAAGAGGGAGCTATCAGTTTTGACAACTCTTGTTTGTGCTTTTATCCTTACAGTCATGGCCAGGTATAAATCGAGGCAATGACAACATTTGGGCTTTGTATAAGAAATTCCAGGTACCTTTTTCTTAACTTCTGTACTTTGGAGAGAACTTGGGTAGTGCACTATTGGAGCAGAGGGGCATTCTTGGCCATTGGTTTTTAGTTTGATATTTAAAAATGTCCTAGCTTTTGAAATAATTTTGCACTCTACATGCTTTAAAGCAATCTTATATTTTGATCATTTGCAAATGAAATAACTTTTACAGTTCTTGGAATATTTTGCAGTGGGGAATGACTGCACAGGGCTCCAACAGTTCCATTGCAGCAGATAGCTGTGCTGTGTTGGAGGGGGGCCCACCTCTTTTCCCTGAAAGTTATATCTCCAGGATATCTGAAAGGGTAGAGAAGAGTAAAGCAGTGCCTTAGGTGGAAGTTGAATTAGGAAGCTTGGAAAGGAGCTGTACTAACCAGGACAGGAAAAGTATCAATGCTAACGAATTTTGAGTGTGAGACAGGACACAGGTATGGTAAGACTTACATGAAAAGATGTGCTGTGAGCACTGGCAGAAAATGAAAATCTAGATTTTTCTTTTTGAAGTTCCTTTGTATGGTATTCCCTTGTAGCCAGTCCCGTTAACCAGTGGTTAATCTGCTTTGAAAAGAATCTTTGCTCTTGGGTTAATGTTGTTTGGGTACACATTACCAAGGCAAATAAAAAATAATTTGAATTGTAGTCTGGGCTTTGAAAGAAATTATGCAGTAGCTCATTAGTGCTTGTGTGCTTGCTGGCAGGGTGCCAAAGCATCTATAACTTATTTACTGCCTCCTTTTAAATTGGAATGCTAGACTTGTGCATTTACAGTATGAGGAATGTTTTCACTCTTACCCTGGATGTTCCTTAAACAATTGCAACGTCCCTTTTAGGTTCTGAATAAAAAATGAAATGCCGATCTGCTACGCTGTCAAAACCCTGTAGGTTTTAAGGTTAACCACATGTGACTTAAGCATTTTCAAAGCATCCATATCTTTTCTGTACTCTTTCCTCAAATGGTAGCATTCGGATGCTATTATATACAGGTCTCTTGTATTAATTTGACAACCTCTCCAGCATCACTAAGGAAACAAAGTCCACATCTCCTTTTGAACAAGATTATAAGGAGTGCTAATTGAGAGAGAGATTTTGGCTATTGTATTTATTCAACAGTGAAGCATGTAAATATGGGTATAATTAAGAAAGAGTAAATAATACGTCAATGATATCAGCTACAAAAAGTTGCACAGAAGGGATTAATTTGTGCAAAATATAGAAAAGACTGAATGAGGGCTAGAAAAATCTGTGTTTCAGCTCAGGGTTTCTCACAACTGCTGAGCCGGGTGTGTTTATTCTAATTACAGTAATGAAAGATGGGATGGTCCTCAAAACCTCACAGCAGAAGGGGTCCCAGGAAGCTGGAGCCAGGCGGGGGAAGCTGTGCCATGCCCCACACCACCTCTGCTTCCTTTCTCCCATCTTTCCTGGGCGCTGGTCCCTGCGTTTTCTTGCAGTTTCTTTTTTTAAAAAGTCATTTTAAAAGCAGACAGTATAAACTATAGTTAAAAAAAGTAAA